>OZ007583.1:23656074-23786074 GCA_963931925.1 Onchidella celtica
AAGTAGTGAAATAGAAAGTATGTTTCCGCACGCCGTTTCTGTACACATGGGAACACTCTTTCATTTTACTTTGGGAGGGATTTTTTTTGCCGTTTCCGTTTCCGTACACATGAGAACCGAGCTTAACGGTCACTTGGCGCCTCTCACGGTCTATTTGGGTACTTTATTTATGTTTTTGTATTCAGAGCTTCATCCATTTAAATTTCACAAGTGGAATGAAATAGTTCAGTGTAAATTTTATTACACTGGTAAAATTCTCAAAAGTTGCTTTTTGTATGGGTCTGAAAAGAGTTTTGTAAATGAGTACAAACGTTTTTAAACAAGTTGTAGATCTAGACTTAACTTCCTCCGGAAAGGACAATACGCGCTGTGGATCCACGCCAGAAAATAATTCTTTCATGGATCGGCTGGCACAGTGCCTTCTTCGGCTATACGCATGAAATCTACATATTCAATCATAACAGTATATGTTTTATTGACAGTTGGGAGTTGCATGCCAATCGGGTAAAGGTGACAGTTAAAATTACTCATGAGCTAGAGAAAACTCATGGCCGACTTATCTATTATATGTTTCAGTAACTTGCAACCTTTGGCATGACTAACTGACCAAACTATACACTCTCCAGGCCTTAAATTTGGCAGGAAGGTGGCAGTTGAGATAAGGAAGATGATGGCTATAATTAAAAGTTGTTTACTTCAAGCATGTATTAAAAAAAAATAACAATATTTATTGCTATGTAACATCTGTATATTTGCATGTTTGTTTCGTAATATAATATAGTACCGTGCATGTCATAAAAAGTAACCGTATCACGCGTTCAGTTTGGTGCGTAGTGCTGCGGTGCGCATGAGTTCTGAAGCAAGACTATAGTTTATTACTTTTATTATACTAGAGGGGGGGGGGGGGATCACATGATTGTTTATTCTGGGCCATGCCCGGTAGCTCATCTAGTATCACAATAAGACATGAAATCTACAATTACTCACCAGTCGTCACCCCTAATAGAAAGTCCCATCCTTTTCCTGCTTTTCCTGTGAAAAGTGTCAAGAGCAGGTTAAGTGTATAAATGCCGTGCTAGGCCACGGGTTGAATTCAGAGTTTTTTTTTTAAAACTACCTAGTGAAGTGTCCTTGAGCTGTTTTAGTGAGCAACATGTTTTGAGTGTTTTTTGTTGACATAAAAACTGTAGATGGTTAAAAAGGAATATGTGTAGGTAAATCAGGGATGGCAGAGCAGCTCCAGTTCGTGATTTAATAGCATTGTTAGAAGGTGTGAGGTGGTTGTAATTGACTGTTGACATTCAGTGGTTCGTGAAAGCACGAATTGTGCTGAGTCAAGTTAATAAGATTTTTGGATTTAATTGTTATTAACCTATTTAGAAGACGACCTTGTCTGTCTTAGTGCAAGGCCGTAATCGACTTACACAGTAGAATAAATTAATACTGCGAGCTCAGCTCGCATGACCGCACCAATCAAATCTAGGGATTTGGACGGTAGTTGCAGGTGGCTAGACATTATAAAAGTCAGCCCATACCTATGTCCATCATCACATGCAGAAAAGTATCCACTGCGGAGTGGTCGGCTAATTTCGAGCCAGATCGGAACAGAGACGCAATAGAGCAGACCATCTATATGAGGAGCCTAGAGATGACGAGGTCCAGCTAATAGCTACCCGGACTTTGTCCACCATGCAACGCTCTATTTGATATTCCCTGGTTCTTGATGGCCAAGGAAAAATGGTATGCATTGTAATTGTATGTCAGAATTCACATGTTACCAGAAGTATGAGAGTCTGCTCCTAGTCACAGCCAGGCAGTGCCAGTATTAGAATATATGACAGGAGCCATTGCAATTGAGCTGGCGTGTGCTGAGACAGCGAAGACTATAATTTGTATTAAATATCCTATGAGTCATTAGTTATATTTGATCCAGTACTAGGACCTTTTTGTCCATTCTAAAATTGTATTCTTATTTTGCAGTTACCCTGATAGTCATTTCATTTATATATGTTATCTTTATTCAGCTAACTCAATACATTATTGTGGCCCTACAGGTCTGACAAAACTAATTCATTTGAGTTGTTAATTAATTCCAGTAGGAAAGCTAGTGTGTTCGTCGAGTGTGTGTTTTCCTCTTGAATTGCAGTCGTTTGCTATAAACCACATTCGCGACAAAAATAATAAACAATGTAACATTTCATTATTTAAAAACAAACACCATTTTTCTTGATGATTTAAAATTGTCAGGTATTCATTTGTTTGCTGATACAAGACACGACTCGGGTTGATGGAGAGAAATCAATATTTAACGGAAAATTGAGCTTAAGTTTTAATTTTGATTTAAAGGCGTCTTGGCACGTTCAGGGCCACTTTACGCCTTTCACAGTTTTCAGGGCACCTTATTCAGGCTTGATACTCAAGAGCTTCATCAATTCAAATTTTAGAAATAAAGTTGAAAACTTCCGCACTCAAAAAAATTTCATCGGTAAAGTTCTCCGAAAATTGTTTCGTATAGGTAAAGAAGGAATTTTGTAAAATAATGTGTATAAATTTAATGGTTGTGACTGATTCAAAAGGTGTGATGCAATAACGCCGCGCCGCACGATTAATTCTATGACAACAAAAAAAAGTGTTTTTTCAGGAATGATATATATTTCTGCCCAGCAAAGGCAGAGCGTCGCATCTGCTTATTTCATACTTTTGAAAGAAGTAGATATTTTAAAGCCTTTTGTAACTCCACGGTCAGACAGCCCCTCCCGAAATAATCCTTCCAAAAGCCTTTATCAATTATGATTAAATATTCTTTCGGATTTTCCTTTTGTTTTTCTTCTGTTTTTTTGTTTTTTCGTTGAAAGGGTAGGGGGCAGGGTTAAGTATTCCATAAAACTATTAGGGTTGACAATAAAGACTGGGCTAGGGATAATGCGTAAACGTAGGCGCCCCTAGCGCAAAACGCTGCCAAGGATAAACTTGTTTTCCTGGCGTCGGAGCCACTGCCCATTCTCCGGTCTTATTCTAGATCGCGGGCACTTTACAGTGGTTCGTATTTTTCTCTTAGTGAGGAATGTGCACCAAACTGAACATTAAAATTTGTCAAAGACATTCAAATCCGTAAATCAGTAATCAGTAAAAAAAAACCAAAAGGACTACAAGACAAAGAAAGTAATATAGAACTTTGTCTGTATGGAGGTTGTCTAAAGATAGCCAAATCGCTGACTGGAGATGGCTGAAATGTGACTCCGTAGTTTGAGTTTGAGTGAGTCTGAGGAGAGTAGGTCGACGCGACAATGGGCATATTGTGGACAGGAAAAGTAAGATGTCGGACAGATTTAACAAAACGGCAGGACTGAAGACCGCAAGCACGAATCACTCACACAGTAGCCATTTGATAAAGGGTTGGTCAGTCCGTCTGTTTGTCAGTTTGAGTTTGGGTTTGGGTTTAACGGCGCGTCGGCATGCTAAGGGCCATTTTGCGCCTTTAATGGACTTTTTTGTTCTCTTATGTGGGCTAGCCTTCAGTCCCTTATAAATAAGATCAGATAAAAATGATGTTAAAAAATCTAACAGGACACCTTCCCCGAGGAAAACAAAACGAGGCAAAAAAAAACAACAAACCTGCTGCGCCTCCCCCCCCCCCCCCTAATCTCTGAGTGGAATACTTTAAACAATTTGGCAGTTTCACCGACTCAACAACTTCTTTGCACACAACAAATCTGTACTCACCTTTGCGTTTTTCAGGTTTTGGTTTTTTCTTGGCTTTTGTTTTGGCTGGAGAGAGAGAGAGAGAGAGTGAGAGAGGAAAATGAGACTGACGATTTGGAGAAAGACATGTAAAGAAAACATGAGAGAGAGAGAGAGAGAGAGAGAGAGAGAAAGAGAGAGAGAGAGAGAGAGAGAGAGAGAGAGAGAGAGAGAGAGAGAGAGAGAGAGAAAGAAACTAACCAACAAACAAAATACTGACGGACCACAGACTGTTTAAGATGAGATGACAAGATGTGCGACACTGAACACTAGAGGTTGAATCTATCTCACTTGATATGTGCAATGGTGGAACACTGAACACTGGGAGGTTAAGTCTATCTAAGCTGAAATGTGCAATGGTGGAACACTCAACAGTAAAGAGTTAAGTCTATTTTAAGTGAGATGTGCAATGATGGACACACTGAACACAGGAGGGTTAAGTATGTCTATGCTGAGATGTGTAATAATGGAACACTGAACATTGGAAGGTTAAGTCTATCTAAGCTGAAATGCGCAATGGTGGGACACTCAACAGTAAAGGGTTAAGTCTATTTTAACTGAGATGTGCAATGATGGAACACTGAACACAGGAAGGTTAAGTCTATTTAAACTGAGATGCGCAATGGTGGAACACCCAACAGTAAAGAGTTAAGTCTTTTTAAACTGAGATGTGCAATGGTGGAACACTGAACATTAGAGGGTAATTGTCGTCTTGGCTGAGTTGTGGAATGGTGAAAAGCTGGGTATTATAAGGTTTTGTCCAAGATAAATCGAGATGTGCCATGACGATAAATCAATGCCCGAATATAACACAATCTGATTTTTTAAAAATTACCTTTCTTGACTATAGACTTCCATGTCAAACCTGTTTCTTTCATGTGGGCTGTGGGAGAAAAATGATCAGACATAAGCCTTTTTATCAGCCACAGGAACAAAAGCCCTACAAACATCACGATCTTGACTTAAACATAAACCCTTTTATCAACTAACTCGGACAACCTCTCTACATAAAATTACCATATTAACACATTCTGATAAGCCCTTTTTTAGAGTTTGAGTTTGAGTTTTACGGCGCGTCAGCACGATAACGGCCACTTTGCGCCCTTCACGGTCTATTTGGATACACTGTCATTATTTATGTTTCGTATTCAGAGCTGTTAAGCTTAACATAGAATTAAATACATTCCTTATAATTTTATCACATTATAATTTTTGTACTTTCATTCAGCTTACCATGTATTGTTACATTTACAATATCGGGAGCTTTCAGGACCAGCCATTCGTATACGGTTACACTTTCACTTCTGAAACCGTTCAATTAGTTTTCTGTATCTTGTTACACTTACAATGCTGGGATCATCCAAATACCTTTAATTATCGTGCTATAATTACAATGCTGTATTATCCAATTGCCATTTCTAATCGTGCTATAATTACAATGCTAAGATCATTCCATTGCTTTTTCTTACCATGCTGTACTTACGTTCTGAGATCTTCCATTATCTTTCCTTATTGTGCTTTATTCACAATACTGAGACCTTCCAATTACCTTTCTTTACCGTGTTACACTTACTTACATTGCCGAGACTTTCCAATCACTGTTTTTTAGCGTGCCACACTTACCTTACAATGCTGGGATCTTGCAATTACTTTTTCTTATGGAGTAACACTTACAGTACGTAGATCTTCCAATTAATTACTTTCCGAATCGTGTTACACAAAACTTACAATGCTGAAACCTTCCAGTTACCTTTCTGTATCTCACAGCATTAAACTTACGGTGTTCAACGTTGTCCTCTATTTCACTGACTGTCGGGGAGAAAAGCGTCATTTGACTTCGAACTCTGAAGTTGAAGAAGTCCATTGACTGCCTCCCTGATTCACTGACCATGGTCATCCTTCTTGTCTGTGAGCTGTTAGCGTTTTTCGCTTTTTTGGAGCCTATGCTCACGGTAGATACCGTTTTCTCCATCTTGAAAGATTCCGAGTTAATGTGAGTCAGTGACCTGAACCTATCTCTGTTAAATGAGCCAGGTCGCACAGAAACATCAGGGCCATATGCTGATTTCTCACTGCGTGTGCTTTCGTTAGAAATTTTTCTATGAAGCATCTTGATTCCTTGTAGATATTCCCAGCTGTCGACTGATAACCTACGAAAACGTAATAATGTTATTATACCTGCAAGAATATTCTGCTGTAGGTTACAAAGATGTGTACAAGGTATACACATAGCATGGGTGGTATGAAAACACGCATGCTTGTACCCACATCGAACAGGATGTTGATAGTCATAGCAACATCGTGTAGAAATGAACATTAACATCAAATTACACAGGCAGAAAAACACATTTTACAACAAGCAAATAATATACAGATTTTACAGCAGGCAGACGTACACATTATACTACTGACAGGCATAGAACACACATTTTACTTTAGACAGACATTATCATAATAGCAGACAAACATACACATTATACAGCAGAAAGACTTAGCATGTACATGTTACAGGACATAGACATACACATTATACAGCAGGCAATCATCATAATATATACACAGTCATTTTTACAGCAAGACAACCTACGTAATTTATAGCAGATAGACATACATAAATACACCGCAGTCAGATATAATATACACATTTTATAGCAGTCAGACATCATCATACAGAAGGCAAACATACACATTATACAACAGACAAATACACATATACAGCCGTTAGACATATTATATACATGTTACAGCAAACAAACATACATATACAGCCGATAGAATGTTATTTACATGTTACAGCAGTCAGACATATATACACAGCCGACAGACATATTATGTACATGTAGCAGCCGACAAACATACATATACAGCCGATAGACATATTATATACATGTTACAGAAGTCAGACATACATACACAGCCGACAGACATAATTATTATATACATGTTACAGCAGACAAACATACATATACAGCCGATAGACATGTTACATATATGTTACAGCAGACAGACATACATACATAGCCGACAGACATATTATAAATATGTTACAGCAGACACACATCATCATTCAGCAGGTAAACATAGACATTATACAACAGATAGACATATATACATTTTACAGTATTCAAACAAAATACTATTGTACTGAAGACAGACATACAAATTTTACAGCAGGCAGTTTGAGTTTGAGTTTGGAGAAATCACATCGACACGGCAATAGCCACACCGTGCTAGAAGCAAGACGAAAGACAGAATTTGATAGAAAGATAGAAAGGAAGGAGATCCTACCAGAAGTCCCTACCAATCACCGGCACGGCAGGCAACTGTACACATTTTACAGCAGACAAACATACATATTGTATAGTGAGCAGTCGTACACATATTTCTATATAACAGGCAGACGTACACAAATATAATGAGCCGTCACATACGTTATTAAGCAGTTAGACATAATAATTATAAGGATCATGTTCAAGTTTAGTTTATTGTAGGCCTGACGGCCAATTCAAAATACACAGAAGAATCCTGCAAACAAGGAAGTCAGGCATATACATGATATAGCAGGATGACAAACACAGTATACAGCAAAAAGACCTGCACATTATTCAAGGAGGCAGACACACAACTTTACTCAGCAGGAAGACAAGCATGTATACCTTGATAAGGAGACAGGCATAATAATTAGACAGCAGGTAGACATACACATTATATATTATAGCAGTCAGAAGTACTTGTTATACAACATTATTAGGCTACATACATACACCTGGTACACAATGATGGCATACTCATAATAATCTAGCAGACAAAAGTTCTTGTTATACAACATACATACATAAACAATGTGCACAATACAGACATACTGATTATACAGCAGACAGAAGTATTTGTTATACAGCATACACACATACACACTGTACACAATGAAGGCATACTCATAATAATAATAATATAGCAGACAAAAGTACTTCTTATACAACATACATAGATCGAAACTGCACACAATGCAGACGTATACATCATATACCAGACAGAAGTACTTGTTACATAACATACATACGTGCACATTGCACACAATACAGGCATACACATTAGATAGATATGTATCCAATTAATCCTACATAACCACAATGCATCCCTCATGATACTAAAATCATCTCACCCTCTCTTTTGCAGAGGTCTCCATCATCCTCTTGTAATTGAGAATCAAATAAAGAAGTTGAAAGAATTCACAATAAAGGAAGTTATTCATTCTTAACTATGATGGAGATCTATTTAGTCCGACGGTAAATCCACTTCACATCATCAGCCAAGCACGAAGTCCCTTTCTGCACCGTCATAGTAAATAAGAACTCGGAATTTCTTCACCATGCCTCGCCTCACATGCCCAGTTGACGGCTGTGAGTGGCAATCCCAGGATCTTGATGACACTTTTGCCACTGCTTTGACGACCGCACTTCAAATGCATGACAAATACGTGTGTCACAAAGCGCAGGTGCAGACAATGGTACTGCAAATGCGGTTTGCAACCTTGGGATGTTCCGGCCTATGAGTGACTATAACACACCGATGGAAACAAGTGCTTTACAGTTATACACACAATAAATTTATTGGGACACGTGGGATGGGGGCTTAATTAATGTTAGTAAAATAGTCTAAATAGCGTGTCAGAAGAGATGGACAAATATTTCATACAGATATTAAAATGGCAATGATCCAAAGATAATAAATGTGACAACAATAACCTAAACTAACTACCCTGAAAGAAGAGGTTTCTGATTAATGCAATGAAATGACAATGAAATGGATTATAATATGTTACACTAAAACACAGATAAAAAGGTCGTTGTATATCTCACCAGCTCTGCACTTAAAGAACGTTTCACACAGGATATATCCACACTCTTCCAATAATTACTCTAACTAAAATGTTACTTAAACTTGTCCTATATCTTGAACTTGACGATGATGGTCCTAAACCGAAGAATGTCCGGTCTCTTGGGAAACTGGACTCCACAAGATAATGTTCTCTTAAATTCACTACAGGATACACTCAATTGCAAATATGTCCTTACTCCACATAAGAAGCACTGTCCACATCCACAAGATGACTACTAGTATGTAACTAATGTCCTGATAAGGCTCTGGTCACAGTCACAGGATACACAACAGGATCGAAATGTCCCAACAATATGCACAGGATATTTTAAAACAGGTGGTTACTTTATGGTCTTGGCCTCTAGCCTTCCCGCTGTTCTGCACAATTCACAGAAACGCCGAGTACAATGCTCTACACGCGGACAGAAGCCTGCCTGGTCACGCTGAGACTTACAGGTCTAACACTGCCACAAGAAGCGAGTACAACACTGGAAATGAACGAGTTCCTTAAAAACTTAAGATATGTGCAATATAAGCACCGCGTACATGAGCTAACTTTAACTTTAAGCTTAGACTCACACGCTGCTCTAACCGAGCTTATTTCATGCTTTGACGAAGCAAGAAATACAGTAATTTACTATGACTAAGTCCTACGCGAACTTGAAAGTCATAAACGCTCTATCCACGAGCTAACTTAACACACCGTATAGGCTATGTTAATATACGTCTGTGTCTTACAATAAGAACGACAGACAGGTACACCACTCTACGTGAGCAGGACCTCGCTCTTTACGAGCTAAATTTTAATACAGGCCTTAATAGACACTGTAAATACACGCCTGAGTTCTACAGGCAGGTACACTGCTTCGCACGAGCAGGACCTCGCAGTGAGTCTATCGCAATCGGACTGACGACTCCAGATTTGCTCTGGAATATATACAGAAACTCGAAATTACAGAAAATTACAGAGGGGAAAACTGGGAGGTTCTAGCTAGCTCGAATTCGTGAGCCATAAAAACGTGCACAAAGATTCTACGGTGGCCAAACTCGGACGCTGGGGTATTAGGTGGACGGGTCAGAGATAATTGCTCCACCCGCAGGTGGCCCGAGACATAACTTGGAACAATAGATCAGGAAGGTGGACCGATCGAACGGGCAAGTGGACGGTCATTACGCGGCATTTCGTTACAACGTGCATCAATCAACACAACAATCCAAGTCCAAGCTCAAGTTGGAACCGCCACTAATAGGCCTAGGATGTGACCCCGACCAGTGGTCGGCCTTCACGAGACAATGGGATATGTATAAAATAGGCATGACAATCGCCAGCTGCATGATACCCACAGCCCTTTTCTATTGCTGTAGCCAGGACCTGCGCACTGACATCATGCGTGACATAAGGGGAGATGTGTCAACTATGCCGGAGACAGACCTCTTGGCCGCCATACGCAGATTGGCTGTCAAGGAAGAGAGCACTCTAGTTCACCGCATGAAGCTCAACAAGATGGTGCAGTCACCAGGCACAGGCGTACGAACATTCCTGGCAAACCTTAGAGGACAGGCATCCCTTTGTCAGTACACTGCACGGTGCAAGGAAGCAAATTGCACTCACACGTTTGACTACAGTGATGAGATGATCAAGGACAACCTGATCAGAGGTATTGCAGACCCAGAAATCCTATCAGACCTCTTCGGCAGACCCATCAGAGACCCAATCCCGATCCCATTGGGCCGATACTGCCCTCACGACACTTGGCAAGAGATTCTGGTCCATAGAGAGAAAGCTTTGGCCAAACGACACTCTAGGGAACATGAGAAATGGTCAGAGCATACCCAAATCCTACCACTTCTACGGGTTGGGGACCATGTCTATATTCAGAACATGGTTGGCAATCACCCTCGAAAATGGGAACGCACTGGTGCCATTGTTGAAGTCCGCCAATTCCACCAATATGTTGTACGTGTTGATGGATCTGGAAGGGTAACACTGCGTAACCGACAGCACCTGAGGAAATTTACTCCCTTCCACAGGGCGACAGATTCCATTATCAAAGGAATGGCGCCCGTAGCTTCGTCTAACACCCCTGCAAATGATACCAGGGATGAACTTCTTGACCCAGCCCCACCAGCTGTTGCACCACAACCTGCAGAACCTGATCACGCAGATGAGCCTCCACCGACACCTACGTCCCCGCCATCAGCACCTCCTCCCACAATGCCGAATGGCACCAACAGTACCAACCCCACAAAGGAACCTGATAAAACCCTGCACAGGGCTTTGACACGACTTCTCCCCCACAACACGCCTGGACGTTTAGAACAGCAGCCTCTGCGGCCACGGCGTTGCAAACAAACTAACTTCTAACGATATTGCGAAAAACATTTTTAATGTGTCTACACGACACCCAGTATTATCTTTCAGTTCACGTTATAGATGATTTTTTTTTGTTTTCTTGTTGTTTCCCTTCTCTCTTACTTTTTGTTCCATTCCGTGATATATAACTTCAACTCTTCTCGTTATGAAACCAGTCCCAGTGCCAGCTTAAGTCAAGCATCAGTTTTACTCGTACCCTCTAAAACTTTCCCCTGGGAAGGGAGATAGATAGATATGTATCCAATTAATCCTACATAACCACAATGCATCCCTCATGATACTAACATCATCTCACCCTGTCGTGATGTTGCTATGTTTATGTGCTTTGTGTTACTTTAATCGCTCGTCATGTACTGTTTGTTTTATCTGTTTGTCTAACTATCTGCTATCTGCTTGTGTTGAACAATAACGCACCACTAATGAATACCACTGTGCGGAGATGACGTCACAGACGTTGCAATAAACGATTTCGTCCTTCCTAGCGCCATTGCTCGGTAGAAGGGTTATAACTGGATCATGCTTCTGATCCTACTACAGTTGAATGTTGAATAAAGCCAAGATAATTGGCTAAAACAGACTTCAGACTCTCCGCTTTCAATTTATTCATATCAATTTATTCAACATTTCAACATGGAGCGTTTTCTCCGACCTGAGAGGTTCAACGCGGACCCAAACACACCAGACGCATCCAAACGCTGGAATCACTGGCTGCGAACTTTCAACAATTTCCTGTCATCTCTACGACAACAATCTTCCACTCCTACTCTTGATGAACTTGACTTGCTGATAAACTTCGTTGACCCCTTTGTATATGAATACATCATCGATTGTCCCACCTTTGCCTCTGCCGTGGAAGTCCTGAAAAACATTTATGTTAAACCTGGAAATGAAATATTCGCTCGGCACATCTTAACAACTACCAAACAAGAACCAGGGCAGACACTTGACCAATTCTTACAGAGACTGAAGATTCTTGCAAAAGAGTGTGAGTTCAAAGCTGTTTCGGCCGACAAAAACAGGGATGATTTCATCCGAGACGCTTTCATCTGTGGCCTCTCTTCAAGTCAAATCAGACAAAGACTCCTTGAGAATAAGACATTAGACTTGTCTACTGCTTTTGATCAAGCTAGATCGCTAGAAATGGCCGAAAAACAATCCCAGACATACAACAATGTACCAGCTTCATCATCAGTGCCCTGCGGCAGTACCACCACTCCAGCCATCGACGAGAGTGATACACTATCAGCTGCAATCAGTTCCAAATGCTTCTTCTGTGGTTTTCAACGGCATCCCCGATCAAAATGCCCTGCTCGAGAGGCAACTTGCAAAGGATGTGGGAAGAAAGGACATTATCAAAAGGTGTGTCTATCAAAAGGAAAACGGAATGACTTCGCCTCTGCTGCTAGTCCCATCCTTAATTCGGCCTTCACTGCTGCGGCCCCCTTAAGTCTTCAGAAAGCCATTATAAAAGTCAAGGTCTTTGACACTCCTCTGAGGGCACTGGTGGACACAGGAAGCTCTGAAAGTTTTATCTCAGCAGACAAAGCTCAATTTATGAAGTTCAAGACCTTCAAGTCTAGAAAAGAGATCTCCATGGCTTCCACGAATCTCTCAAGTACAACCAAAGGCCATTGTTTTGCTACTCTGGAATATAATGGCGAAACTTATCAAGGAATAAAGCTCTCTGTTCTACCAGGATTGTGCGCTGACCTAATACTGGGTCACGACTTTCTAGATCAACACAAAGGACTTGAAATGACTTTCAAAGGCCCCAAGCCTACATTCTCTGTCTGTGGCATAACTGCTGCAAAGGTGGAACCTGCCTCTCTGTTCAAGAACTTGCTTCCCGATTGCAGACCTATAGCTACAAAGTCAAGACGGTTCTCTACACCAGATAGACAATTCATAGACTCTGAAGTCCAAAAACTGCTTGCCGAAGATGTGATTGAACCTTCTGATTCTCCGTGGAGAGCGCAAGTGCTGGTAACAACAAATGACCGGCACAAGAAAAGAATGGTAGTGGATTATAGTCAGACTATCAATCGTTTCACCCAGCTTGATGCATATCCTCTTCCTCGAATAGATGAGATGATTGAGGAGATCTCGAAATATGAGGTGTACAGTACAGTAGACCTTCGCAGTGCCTACCACCAAATTCCCATAAAGGAGGAAGAGAAATTCTACACTGCCTTTGAGGCCAGTGGAAACCTCTACCAGTTCAAACGTATTCCATTCGGCGTCACTAATGGAGTCGCTTGCTTTCAACGCATCATTGACGGCCTCGTCAGAAATGAGAAAATTAAAGACACTTTCGCATATTTAGACAATGTCACTATTTGCGGTAGAAATCAGAAGGAGCATGATGAAAACTTCTCTCACTTTATGAAGTGTGCCGCTGAGTACTGCATAACTTTCAATGAGGACAAGAGCATCCTTTCCGCCAGAGAAATCAAGCTGCTTGGGTTCCTGGTTTCCAAGGGCAGCATCAAACCTGACCCTGACAGACTACAACCGCTGCGAGATCTGGCTGATCCTCATGACGCAAAATCACAACGACGGGTTGTAGGCATGTTTGCCTACTACTCTTCTTGGATCCCAAACTTTTCTGACAAAATACACCCTCTTGTCAACAACCACACTTTTCCATTACCAAAGAAAGTGAAATGTGCTTTTGAACTGTTGAAGAGAGAGATAGAGAATGCTGCTGTTACAACCATTGACCAGGATATCCCTCTTGTGGTCGAAACGGATGCTTCTGACATAGCGATAGCAGCTACCCTGAATCAGAATGGGAGACCTGTTGCTTTCTTTTCAAGAACACTAAATCATAGTGAAAGGAAACATTCATCTGTCGAGAAAGAGGCATATGCCATTGTGGAGGCTCTCCGGAAGTGGAAACATTATTTGCTTGGAAAACATTTCCAACTTGTGACTGACCAGAAAAGCGTCGCTTTTATGTACAATAACGCTCAGAAAGGAAAGGTGAAAAATGACAAAATCCAGAGATGGAGAATTGAACTGTCGTGCTACAGCTATGACGTAGTATACAGACCTGGCAAAGAAAACCATGCAGCAGACGCTCTCTCGAGGGGGTACTGTTCTACTGCTAACTCGAACGCCGAAATACTGCAAGATCTCCACAGCACACTATCCCATCCTGGGGCTACGAGGATGATGCATTTCGTCAAATGCAGGAACCTCCCTTATTCACTAGATGAAGTGAAGAGAGTGTGTGCAAACTGTAGAATCTGCTGTGAACTAAAGCCTTCCTTTTACAAATCGACTGATGCTAACCTTATCAAGGCCACTCAGCCTTTTGAACGCCTTAGCGTGGATTTTAAGGGGCCTTTGCCTTCTTCCTCGAGGAACAAGTACCTTCTGACAATGATTGATGAGTACTCCCGCTTCCCCTTTGCTTTTCCATGTGCTGATATGAACGCCTCAACTATAATCAAATGCTTTTGTCAACTCTTCTCTCTGTTTGGAATGCCATCCTATGTGCACTCTGATAGGGGCGCTAACTTCATGTCTAGTGAGCTCAAGGACTTCCTTCACAACAAAGGTATAGCTACTAGTCGGACTACTCCGTACAACCCTAGAGCTAATGGGCAAGTGGAAAGATTGAACGGCACGCTCTGGAAGACAATAACGCTTGCGCTGAGGTCTCGTGGCCTAGAGACCCATCAGTGGGAGCTCGTTCTCACAGATTCACTTCATTCCCTAAGATCTCTTCTATGTACCGCCACAAACGAAACTCCGCACGAGAGAATATTTCGCTATAACAGGAAATCCACAACTGGTATAACTCTTCCAAGTTGGTTAACTACTCCCGGTACTGTGCTCATGAGAAGAAACGTGAGGACTTCGAAGTATGACCCCTTGGTAGATGAGGTTGAACTGTTGGATTGCAATCCTCTGTATGCTCAAGTCAGACTTCGTGATGGGAGGGAGACAACAGTGGCTCTGCGCCACCTGGCACCACCTGGAGACATGACTACATCGCTTACTGTTCCGAATGAAGCGGCTCCTCCGCCGACAAATAATGACTTAAATGTGAATGACCAGACAAATCAGATAATGCTTGTTCCTGAACCAGCTGTTATGCAGACCGGTACGCAAAATCGTAGCTTGAATCTAACAGACTCTCTGAACACCCCAGGTAGTAACCCTACGACTCCTCTCAGAGAAGAAAACTCTGAGATTCAACCGGAAGCACCTGATGAAAGTAGACCTAGTCCAAAACGCCGTCCTTTTGTTCGGACCAGGGTTTATAACTTACGGAACAGAGAAGCTTGAACTCTACGATCACCAGGACTTTTTCTATGCATACTTGATGCAATTTGTGACAATAACGTTTCATTGCATTTTTGTTTGCTAGTATTAATTGGGGGTCATTGTAATTTTGAAAACGTGTTTAATGATGTCCCCGATTACCTGAGGGGGGAAGAATGTCGTGATGTTGCTATGTTTATGTGCTTTGTGTTACTTTAATCGCTCGTCATGTACTGTTTGTTTTATCTGTTTGTCTAACTATCTGCTATCTGCTTGTGTTGAACAATAACGCACCACTAATGAATACCACTGTGCGGAGATGGCGTCACAGACGTTGCAATAAACGATTTCGTCCTTCCTAGCGCCATTGCTCGGTAGAAGGATTATAACTGGATCATGCTTCTGATCCTACTACAGTTGAATGTTGAATAAAGCCAAGATAATTGGCTAAAACAGACTTCAGACTCTCCGCTTTCAATTTATTCATATCACACCCTCTCTTTTGCAGAGATCTCCATCATCCTTTTCCACGTAACTCATCATAACACTGGAACTTGATGGGGGGATAGATAACATAACCAAATTGTGCAACTTGAGTTTGTTTTATTACTACAGCTCTATTCACCATGTACCTGATATATCATCCCCTCATGCTCTATCATAACCATGTATATTCAATCCTATACCACAAAGATTGTGTACCTAAGTTCAAATGTTATGCATTCCACTCGTTTTGTGGAAAAGGATTTCATCCTTTTGTAATTGAGAATCAAATAAAGAAGTTGAAAGAATTCACAATAAAGGAAGTTATTCATTCTTAACTACACATTACTTACCGTAGTTTGCAGATTACGTACACATTGCACACAATACAGGCTTACACAATACATACCGTAGTCTGCAGACTCTCTGAGGAAGTCAGGGGATCAAAATGGACTGAGGGCTTGTTACCAGGATGTCAGTGGTGCCCAAAACGGTCAGTCGGTCTAAGAGATAGACAGGGCAAACGAAGGCTTGTGCTCTGTCTCTGCTCCGCCTTATCTCCCCTTTTGTCTTTCGCTCAAATTGACTGTATTCTTTTTCTATCTCTCTGTCCGTCTGTTGTCTTGCCACTTTGCCTGTCTGTTTGTCTGTCGGTCTGTCCTGTCTCTCTTCCTCTTGTCTGCCTGCCTGTCTTTCTGTCTGTCTGTCAGTCTCTCTCGACAACACACAACCACCAGGTAGCCCGAATGAAGTTAAGAGCATAGAAGAAAACAATAATGCTTCAGACTTCTCCTTGCCCTGTCACGTCCTGTCTGTCTGTCTCTGGCTCTTTTCTCTCTCTCTCTCTCTCTCTTACTCTCTCTGGATATCACAGAACTAAGCTGGCCAGAAGGAAATTAAAATCACACCATAAAACAATTCTTCAAACTTCATCTTGTCCTGTTCTGTCTGTCTGTTCGTCTGTCTGTCTGTCTGACTCTGTCTCTCTCTGTTACTCTCTCTCTCTTTTTCGCTCGCGCGCCCGCGACAGCCAATATGCTAACCAGAATGAAGTCAGGAGCAGAGCACAAATCAGTTCTTCGAACAACCATCAGAGAACACGATACCAACCCCTGAACTCCTGTCAAATCAATGGCGGCAGAGACCCTGCAATTTGAAGGCGTGGCCACTCTTACACAAAGTGTATGTTCTTGAATGATAAACAAGGTTAATATAAATAACACTGCCAGTTGCGTCTCTGATCTGGTGCGTTCACTGCTCCAATTGCATTTTGTGCGCCGGCGTGCGAACTCATAAACTTCCCAAACGCCAGCGCTTTCATGAAATCACACCAGTGCAAATTGCTAAAAGAATTGTGCCAACCTAGGATATAATAGCCAAATTCTTTGGAAGGGCCTAATTTTATAGGGGGTTGGGGGCGGGGGGGGGGGGGGGCAAACGTCTTTACCTGAAATGTATTGCAGAAGTGAAAGAAGGCATGCTTATATTCCTGGGGCAGTTTCTCCTGTGATACTCAGTGTAATGAAAGACACTTTCCCTCTGATCTAACTGAGTTAAGTCGAAAAGTCTCTCAAGTGCACGTTTGTGGCGGTATAAAGAATGATACTAAGCTTCTAAGCTTATTTTCGTTATGAGGCAATACCTACCTACCTATGGATACCTATGGATTAATGGGTCTGGATGTAGAGTCCTTCTGCTATCTTGGTAGTATCATTGACAATAAGGGAGGAACAGAGGCAGAAGTCAAAGCACGAATTGGAAAGGCACAGGCAGCTTTCACATCCTTAAGCAAGATTTGGAGAACCAAGGATATATCTCTAAAAACAAAGCTGAGGATATTCAACTCGAACGTGAAGTCAGTCCTGTTGTATGGATGTGAGACCTGGAATGCGTCCCAGGCCTGCATAAAGAGAATCCAAGTTTTCATCAACAGATGTTTGAGGAAGCTACTTAAGATCAGATGGACAGACAAGGTCAGCAATGAAATTGTATGGAAAAGAACAAGACAGAACCCAGTCAGAGAGGAAATTGGTAGGAGGCGATGGAGATGGATCGGCCACACTCTCAGGAGGCCAGGAAACAGCATCACGAAGAAGGTATTGGACTGGAATCCCCAGGGCAAGAGATCAAGAGGAAGGCCGCGCGGAACGTGGAGAAGAGCCAGAGAAAATGATGTGCAACGAAGCGGAAAGACTTGGAATAATGTAAAGAGGCTGGCCCATGATAGAGAGGGATGGAAGGTGTTTGTTGGTGGCCTATACCCTGATCCAGGGTGAGAAAGGCAATGATGATGATGATGATAGCTAATGCTAGTAAGTGACCCATCTCGATGTTTCCAATATCTGTCAAGCCTGTTTTTAAATGAGTTGATACTATCGGCTTGGACGATGTATTCTGGGAGTGAATTCCAAGTGCTTATCACTCTTTGTAAGATGGCGCCGTGCTCATGGCGACACGATCATTGTTGTCTGTGAATTTTTATGTGTTTTCCCTTGTCTTGGATAATAGCACACCGCTGAAAGTTTTCCACCATGGACATGAAGTGTTCCATCATCGGTTTGTGCATCCTATTTGTTATTATTTCGCCCTTTGTAGAAGCCACAGGCGAAAATCAAGCCATTATCGAGCCCGCTAGCATCCATTACACGGCGGCCATGTTAAAGTCACTCAACATCCAATGTCAATGTAACAGCTGTCGTTGTTCTAGCACGTTATAGTAGGGGGGAGTTAGTTGATCTAACTACAACCCTTTAGAAAACGAAACTATTACAGCTGTAAAATAAATAAACACGAGATCCGACGATAGATTAAATAATACTAAAGTTTAATAACTGTATAGTGAACAATAAATTACTAGGAAGACACCAGCGAAACTAAATATCTACGCCACACAAAAGGAAACTCACTTACTCACCCACCAACCACTCACACAGGTCTATATATATAAACATTCCTAC
Organism: Onchidella celtica; assembly: GCA_963931925.1. Lineage (NCBI taxonomy): Eukaryota > Metazoa > Mollusca > Gastropoda > Systellommatophora > Onchidiidae > Onchidella > Onchidella celtica. Next base: position 23,674,780 of record OZ007583.1, read on the forward strand.
AGAAAGTTCCCGAAATAAACGTTACCTTTGCCCTCGCACAAACTAACCAATCACGCATCAATACGTCATCAGGTTACATCACTCAAGGCCAAATCTGGCGTAAACATCCGTCTCCACAATGTTATCGAATGTTCGGGAACATACTAATATTTACTGAACGAGTCAAAACACTGACAACAAGCGAGCGAGGAAAAAACTACTCACTAGAAAAGAAGGTCAGGTCACGGAGTACAGCACACTCTGGCGGTTTGTCCACAATAAAATGAAAGAAGAAATGAACACATGCTCACCAGTGTAACAAAACGGGGGAGGGCAAGGGATAGCTTGCAGATGCTACAGTCAACAAGACTGTGCACACACTAGGTACTCTTTTCCTGATCAAAAAGAGGCGGCATAAAAGTGAGAAACAAGAGAAGAAAATCAAGACCATTTCTTCCTGCTGTTTTATTTGGTAACTGTCGCAAGCTGAGTAACAAACTGGATGAATTACAATGTTGTACGAAATGGTGCCACGACTACCGAGATGCCTCGGCTATTGCATTCACTGAGACCTGGTTCGACTCTAACAACACCAACGACGAGACAAGTATAGATGGTTTCATTTTATATCGAGAGGACAGGACAGAGGCATCATTAAAATCTAAAGGCGGGGGTGTTTGCATTTACATCAACAAACGCTGGGCCCATGCCAACAACATCACTATTGTAAACAACATCTGCACACCTGATATTGAGGTTCTTACTGTAAACGTTCGTCCATACTATCTACCTCGTGAGTTTACAAATGTGGTTTTCAACACCGTCTACATACCACCAGATGCTAACAAGACCACCGCTGCAACAAGCCTTCATAACATCATAAATACACAGGAATCAAAATGGCCAGACGCTGTTCACATCATACAAGGAGATTTTAATCATGCAACCACGGACAACATCCCGCACTACACCCAATATGTCACCATTCCTACTAGAGACGAGAACACTCTGGACTTATTTTATTGTAATATCACTGGCGCCTATCGTTCTTTCCCTCTACCACCAATGGGGAACTCAGACCATCTTATGATATCTATGCAACCAAAGTATCGACCTGTGTTAAGAACTTATAAAGCAGACACCAAAGTAATAAAAACATGGACAGACGAGGCCTGCGACCAACTTCAAGCCTGTTTTGACTGCACGGATTGGGACATTTTTACAAACACATGTACTAATTTAGACGACCTTGTTCTTACTGTTAACTCCTACATCCAGTTTTGTGAAGATCTAATTATACCTAAGAAAAGTGTGTGTGTGTATCCAAATAGTAAACCATGGTTAACAAAAGAATGCCTTGAAGCTATTGTTGACAAAAAAAGACTCCGAAAAAACTATAGTAAAAGCGACCTCGCTAAAGTAAACAAACAAATTAAAAAGAGAATCAAAGTGTGTAAAAAAGAATACAAAGATAAAATTGAAGCAAGTTTTAAATCAAATGACATGTCATCTGTGTGGAAGGGAATGAAACAGGTTACGGGGTACGATTGTATGAAGAATAAAGTGAATGTTGTGAATGAAAGCGAATTTGCCAATGAATTGAATCAGTTCTACTGTCGCTTTGACAAACACGATTTCTCCAACCAACACCAGGAAATAAGAGACAGTTTTGATTTTGATAATGATGAATGTAATATTTGTTTTGATTATGATGCTGTTGTGAAACAATTTAAATCTGTTAAGGAAAGAAAGGCATCTGGACCAGATAACATTGGAAGCAAAGTAATGAGAACATGTGCTGAACAACTAGCAAAAATTTTTACTTTCATCTTCAACAAATCCTTTCAAAACCATTACATACCAAACATTTGGAGATTGTCAAAAATCTTACCTGTCCCCAAAAAACCAAAAATATCTGAAATGAACGACCTTCGCCCAGTTGCATTAACTTCCATTATCTTTAAATGCTTTGAAAAACTTGTTTTAATTGAACTAACGAAGGAGGTCAAACAAAATCTCGATCCTTTGCAATTTGCATACAAAGAAAACAGGAACACAGAAGACGCCTTATTGTTTTTATTGCATAACATTACAGTCATTTAGACACTGGTAAAACCTGTGTTCGTGTGCTCCTAGTCGATTTTTCGTCTGCGTTTAACACCATACAACCGCACTTAATGTTTCAAAAGCTTACCAACCTACACGTGAGTTCTTTTTTAAAGAGCTGGATCTTCGAATTTCTAACACAGAGAAGCCAGTTTGTGGATATAAACAACACATTTTCCAAATTACTCACAACAAACACAGGAGCGCCTCAAGGCTGCCTGCTGTCACCTGCCTTGTATACATTGTATACAAATGATTTCACTGTGACACACAACAACGTTTACCTTAGCTTAAACCCCATAATATAATGAATTAGGATGAAAAATTGCAAATTCTAAAAACCACTACATACTAAATACCAAACTATTCTGCACCCTTTCTTTCATACAAACTTACAAAATTTTCGTTTTAAGTATTTTATTTTCAATTTTAATTTCCATGACAACCAAGTTTATTTACCTCATTAAATATGCATGAACTTCAACAGGCCATAAATCGTTTCCTAATTACCCGATTTTCAAAATTTAAATGGATTCTGGATCAAATGAAGAACACCACCAGCATGGATCTTCTTTTATGAAGCTAGATCTATCAGCCAGCACTTCTAGATCTAATGATGAATCAGTCAAGTTGTCCGGAAAAAGGCTGTTCGATATCGAGGATCTTATCAACTTTATTCAGGCATTCCCATGTCCTGCTTGCTTTCATTGTTCACATAAAGGAGACACCTATCATGTATCAGAGACACTAAGTGGAATCAACAGTAGGCTGACTTTAACTTGCACTTTGTGTAAAGAAACTTTGGTTTTGACCAACAGTGAAAATGTGAATTTGCGTTTGCTGATGTCGATGTTCTCAATAGGCTGCCATGAGACAAAGTGCAGGAGATTTTTAGCATCAATGGACATGCCACCACCAGTTTCCTCTGTTAGAGCTTCAGTTTTTCGAGACAGAATTGCTGATTCAATGAGCAAGATAGCAAAAGAAAGTATGGTGAAAGCTGGGGAACAAATGAAAGAAGCTGTTGGAGGTAAAGATGTTACTGTTTCGTGTGATGGCACATGGCAGCGTCGGGGCTTTAGCAGCAAGAATGGTGTGGCAACATGCCTATCTGTGCACAAGGAGATACCGTCAAAGGTTGTAGACACTGAGACAATGAGCAACCACTGTGACTCGTGTAAGAAAATGAAAGTAAAAAAGTCTGCCGAGGAATTTGCTGAGTGGGGAGAGAACCATAAGGTGGCCTGCAATCAGAATCACGAGGGCTCGGCTGGTCAAATGGAGCCCCACGGCATGAAGAGAATTTTTCAACGGAGTGAGCGAGTACATGGCCTACGGTTCACTGGATATCTTGGAGATGGTGATTCCAAGAGCTATAAGTATGTGGCAGTGTCAGATCCTCCAATCTATTCAAACAAGGAAATTACCAAATTGGAATGCTGCGGGCACATACAGAAGCGTATGGGCAAGAGATTGATGGACAAGGTTGATGAAAACAAGAGCAAGACATTTATGGTGAAAGGAAAGAAATACAAAGGAATAGGTGGCGCAGGTCGGTTGACAAAGAATGCAATAAAGAGGATCCAAGGACATTACGGTGGTGCGATTCGGAAGAATGCCGGGAACCTAGAACAGATGAAGAAATCAGTGTGGGCCATATGGAAGCACAGGAAAGGAGAACATGAAGACTGTGGGACATGGTGCAGAGAAGATAACAAAGAAAAGAATAGGTTACCAGACTTTGTTACTGAGGCCATCAAACCGGTATTCAGCTTTCTGGGAGGAGAGGACTTGTTGAAGAAGTGCGTTCACGGAGGGACACAAAATGCGAATGAAGCATTCCACCATCTGATTTGGGACAGGTGCCCCAAAACCACATTTGTGGGAAGAAATAGACTGGAAATAGCTGTGAATGAGGCCACTATTGTGTTTAATGATGGAGAGTCGAGAAGGAAAGCAGTGTTTGAAGACCTCGGGTTGAAATTTGGATCATATTGTTCTGAGGGATTACGAGCGATTGACAGTAAACGTGTGAAGGCTTCAGAGACCAACCAAGCAAAGGACAAAAAGGAAAAGAGAGCTGAGAAAAGGATTCAGGCTGCTGCAGAACATGCTGATGATGATTCATATGTAGCTGGGGGCCATTAGGGTAAGAAAAGAAAAAGTTACACAGGATTTATTAACATTTTCACGTTTTTCTCAGAACTGCATTTTCGTTCATTTGTTGGCAGTTGTACCATGATATCTCAAAAAGTTATGGACAGAATTCAATCAAACTTTGCATGCAGCTTACCTTAAGTATACTGCAGCAACTAAACCTAAAAGATGGAAACTAAACTCATTAATATTCAGGATAAAGTCATTTCGCTTACCCCTACCCCTATCAAAAACAATTATTTTTCCAAAAATATGTTTTAAAATATCACTACATAAGTATTTATACCCTACCATAAATTTCTGAGGTTCAATACACTTGGTTGGATGTCATTAATGTTCTCAGAGAGTTTCAAGGGTGTAACATGATCCATTATTAAGATATCATGGTACAAGTGCCCCCTTCGATTTCACTAATTTTCATGCACGTCGGGCCCCTTTCCTGCCCATTTTGCCCAAATTTGAAATGAAAGAGGTGTTGATGCATGTTTCTCAGCTGTTTTGATCCCATACTAATATTAAGAAAAGGTTGTGGAATCAATTTCCTTTAAGAATCCATTTAGGGGTTTAAGCTGACCTTAAATTTGCCGACGACTCTGCTATTTTAGGCCTTTTACCTAACTCTGGCCACGAATATTCTAACATTGTACAATCCTTTCATTGTTGGTGTAATAACAACTATCTTCTACTGAATGTTAAGAAAACAAAGAGCTTGTTTTTGACTTTAGGAAAAATAGCAACGATCCTGTTTGCCCTCTTACTATCAACAATGAAGAGGTTGAAATTGTCACAGAGGCCAAATATCTTGGCATTACTATTGATTCATTGCTTAACTGGCATGCGCATGTAACATATGTATACAAGAAAGCCAACCAGCGCATGTATTTCCTCAGAAAGCTCCGCTTTTTAAAAGTTAGCAAAAGCATTCTGAAAATATTTTACACCATGGCTATTCAGAGCGTTTTGATGTATGGAGTTGTCTGTTGGGGAGGAAACATCTTACAAAAAGATAAAAATAAGATCAATAATTTAATTAAAAAAGCATCCAAAATTTGTATCTGTGATCTGCCATATTTTGATGAGCTGTACACTGGTGCTTGTATTAAAAAAGCTAATATTATAAATGACCCCCAACATCCCCTGAACAAGGAATATATAAGATCTGTAAGAAGTTTAAGGCTGTTGTCAAAGAAAACTAAAACTGAGCGCTACTTTAAATCGTTTGTTCCATCATCAACTAGGATGTTACAATAATGTCGTCATCTTGATCGTAATCTGTGCACAGTTGAATTATGTCCTGCGTGTCAGGTCAATGTGTTTTAGTTAGGGAAGCATATTGTGTGCACTGTTAATTTTGTTAATTTAGTTAATTTATCAGTGTGTGTGTATATATGTGTGTGTGCGCGCTATGTATCATACTTTCTGCTTCTGTAACTGTATTGTTATGTATTCAATGATCAAAACAAATTTCCTTGTACAAGGACGAATATAATTTATCTTATCTTATCTTATCTTATCTCATCTGCATTTTTAATTATAACCATTCCAAGTTAATATTGCACTCCACCTTAATCAATTGAAAATAACAGAATTTATTGAAAGAGTTCATAGAATATTTGGCCAAAAAAATAAAAAAAAAGTTATTAAGCCGCAATTGTACGCAGTCCATTTTCCAGTTTAATGGTAAGGCCGGCAGCGGCGCAATAGCTTCAATTTTAATCTTCGTGGGTCTGAACAGACCCAGAAGCAGTTTTTATGGGTCTTTTAAAAAAAAAAATGAATTTCCAGATATTGCCCAATGACATATAATTTGTCAATCTTCTCATGGTTTTAAAATTGTAAAATATGCACGTGCATGCTCACCAACACACATGCATTTTTACTATTCCTACCCGTATGTCCTGAATAACTTTCTTTTCCAGACTTGGATAATTACGATATTTTGAATATGTTAGCTAACTCTTAGTTCTCAGAACTTAAGCCCCAACGTATAAAGACAATCTACTGACAGTCAAAGGCTGCAAGCATGCCATAATGATATCTCAACTTTCCTTTTTTTGTTTTTTAAAGTACAGAAAAAGAGAGGGGGAACAACATGGATGAGGCAGTGTCAAAATTGGGCAAAAAGAAAAAGTTGTATGTAGCAAAGCCACGCGTAATACAACATTTTCTTTTTGCCCAACTTTGACATTGCATAATTATAGCCCTGCTGAGACCCCACATTTTTTCTGTGGGTTTTATGATATTTCGTGGATGGATGAGGCAGACGTCAGACAGACAAGAATGGAAGTCATTGTCGGGAGGCTACGCATCCTGCAGAGGAAGGGACGATGCCTAGGTTACAAAAGTTGCACTAGTTGACCTTACGGCCATCTCTTTAAAAGCAATGAAGAGTCTATATTTATGCGGTTTGATTTCTCTTGCATTTCTTAGCACATCGTCCACTGATCTAACAAAAATGGTGTAATCAGTTTCGGAGCAAAATTGCACGGATTCAAGGACCACTTTTTCAATTCTGCCATGTAAACAAAAAAACTGATGAGCTAATCCCCGTGGGGGGGGGGGGGAGGCGTGATTTTGATTTGCTTTGGGAGGGGAATGAAGAATAAGGGGACAAGGGAGCGAAAACGATGACGGGGAGGGAGGGGGACCAAAATATGAATGGAAGCTGCTTTGGGGACAAGTACAGGGCAGCCACTCTCTTGTTCAATGACAAGCAAAGATGGGTAACATGAACAGAAAAAGCCTTTGTGTGTGGGTGTGTGTGTGTGTGCATTTAATCTTCTTCTTCTTTCGTTTACCAAATCTAAATCTGCAGATTTGTTCTTTTAAGAAAGTCTACGGTTTTCTGCAGTTCTGGCAGAGCACCATAGAGTTTGACATTTAGGTCGGTGGGTTTCGACCAATATGTTTCTCGTAGTGCTGAGAAGAGTGTGCAGTTCTGCAATATGATTATGCTCTGTGTTTCCAGGAGACTGGCTGCACTCATAAAACTTGGTGAACCTATGGTGGTGGTGGAGTATTGTGACCAGTTTAATTAAAGATGCTTTCTGACTTATAATGAATCATCAACATCATTGACATAAAAAAAAAGGTTTGGAAAAACTTTACGTCATAATTTGTGCTTATTCGGTCTTCTTGTGAAATGCATCTGTTGCGTTTGAACAGGGATTTTTTTTTTTCGGAGGAGGGAAAAAAACAGGGAGGAGGTGGGTGCGATGAGCGAAAATTTGGAGCATGATGGGGCGATTACCTGAAAAAACAGTTCACAACCGCGCTATTCCATAGCCGTGATGAAGTGGTGGTGTTCTTTCGAGTTCGAAAAGTATGTGCTTGTACACTTATGTATGGATTCTGATATATATGGCTCCAACTCCCTGAGTGACGAAGTATTATTTGGTTCCCCCGGAACAAATACTTCATAGTAAAGGTTCCCTTTTTGCATTTCGCCAAAAAAATGAAGATTTTAAAAATAATTATAATTATATCTATATCTCCAAGACACAAAGTGCGTGACTCTATTTCATAACCCAATAAAGCTATTCATGTGACCGTGTTGAAGTTAATGCAATTCTCAGAGTTTTCATTAAGGTTACAAAATTAATTTCAGACTCGTTTTTCTCAAGGTGACTATTTTCAACATAAAACATTCTGGGTTGCCAGCCCTCTATATAAATCACAGATTGTCCACTACATGAATGCTGTTTTAAGACAGGAAACATGACCCACTGCCAAAAGTACCGTGACAAAACTATGGGGATAGCAGGCAGAGAACCTGCAGGTGTCTGTGGACTTCCCAGGAAAGACTAGCCAAGGGGTTTAGTGTAGCTATTTGAAACTGATCGATGAAGAAGAACGAGAAGAAGATGATGAGGAGGAAGAAGAAAAAGAAGAATAAGAAGACAAAAAAAAAAAAAGATGATGGAGGATAAGAAGAAGAAAATGAAGCAAATGCTTAACCTTGTCACAGTGTAAGCATATCAAAACGGCGTATTTCTTGATTGCAATTTTTTTTCTTCAGTGATTTTGACCAGTGACTATCTTTTTAAAATGTATTAAATTTGTCTGTTGTTTCCCTATTTTTGTGTGATTAGTTATAAAAAAAAATGAAAAAAAAAAAAACCGGGAGAAATAATAAAAATAAAACACGCTTTTATTATTAACAAATGAAATAATATACAATGCGGCTAATACATGTTTTTTATTTCAAATAAATAACCATAGCCATACATTAAATTGCTTCTCACTTAAATGGCGTCTACGGCACATATCCCACCTGTCCCCGCCTAGTTACACAACCAGTTATATCATAATATCATGTGATATATCATATCAGTTAATCTGATTCACTCCCAGCTAGTTCTTTGTACAGAACAAAAGTTCTCATTTTGCCCTTTTTGAAAGACGGAGATCAACAATATGGCTGTATAGGAGCGATAAAAAAAAAGCAAACTGCCAAATTACCAGAAATTAAAAAAAAAATGTTTCTCAATGTGATTTTCATGTACTATTTGAAGTGAATGTTTTTTTTGGGGGGATGAACCGCTCAGAGCGGCTTATGGTAGTGAGTCAGTTAAAATTAAAAACAGTGGTAATAACACGTAAAGACATTTGTAATGGTAACACTTACAAGAACAAGAATAACAATATCAATAGCAATAACAGTAAGGAAAAGCAACAGAACTAAGAGCAGTAGTACAAGTGAAATGATCATATAATTTAAAATAGTGATGTTCTCAATAATGACATAATTAACAACAATGAAACGCAGTATAGAACATCACAGTAAAACTAGTGGCGCACTGAGTCAAATTTGTTTCGTTTCGGTTTTAGACTGAGATGTGGCCTGTGGATTAAAACGAGACCTCGCCCATTGGTAAGACGGAAACAAGCCTGTCTCATTAGATCGGAATACTATAAAAACCACAGGAAAACTGTGGGGTCGCGGCAAGCTTACAGCAAAGACAAAAATTGGCAAAAAGAAAAAGTTGTATGTAGCAAAGCCTCGCGTAAGAAATAATATCCAAACGGTACAATGAAAAGCAAAGAAAAAGGGAAGACAAAACAAAATCTCAATATTTTGGTGAAATCCCTTTGTCAAGAAAAAAAAAAACAAAATGGAAAATTTCAATAGATAAATCAATCGAACAATAAAAGGAGTGAAAAATAAGTATGTAATATAATTACATTGAATATTCAATCAATACCGTAACTTATCTGCGAGACCTGGCTTGTACTTCCCGCAGAGCAACACGCCCACCAACATTTTCTTTTTGCCAATTTTTGACTCATTAGATCGAGGACGTCTTGGGTCAGCCGGCGGAAAAATAGATTTTGGGCACTGAGTCAAAAGAGACGTATTTTCCTGTCCCTGATCCTATGGTAGGTGGGATCAAGCACCTAGTCTTCTCGGGTGGCCAGTGTGCACGTTACGCACATTGAAGATACCTTGGCAACTGAAAATCGAAGAAGAGGAGACCTAACAAGGTTCATGCCCTGGCAAAAATTAAAAAAACATATATACAGCTAATCCCTAACACTCCCCTACCCAACTCCCACCCACCCTCAAAAAAAAAAAAAAAAAATCCGCCCGTCGCTGCACTGTGGCGGCGACTTGTCTGCTCCAGTTGTCATTGAGCTGCAATGACACTAAGGCAATGGGATCAAAGAAGTGTACAAATCGTTCAGTTAGAATGACAGGGTTCTATCTCCACTTTATGGCCGAACCGAGTTACACTTTACACACCGCAACTATTTCTGCGGGTCTTCTGCATTGTGTGTTAAAGTATCAAGCAGATTCGGTGTGTAATTTGTAAATATTACTGAAACGAAAAAAAATAAAAAAATCTTTGCTCTAAAAGCTATGATCACGAGAAACTTCAATCCTCGAATTCTCATAAGTTGACAGAAGTTAGTTAGAACCTTGTCATTCTGAGGCGACGAAATACAAAATGGAAAACAAAGTTGACTCAGTGCACTACCAAGTTTACTGAGTGAAGACAACAAAGACATCAGGTCACCAAGGGCAACGTTGTCGCCAAGAGTGGAAACAGCCGCCATCGAGTTACCAATGTAAACAAACACAAAACGAGAGTTAACCCTAATACAACGTTGTTCTGTTGTGACAATCGAGCGGCGCCGTTTCCATCATCAGGCTCTTTCTTAGATATGTAGTCAATGTCTTTATTGACATTCTCTGTCAGTTCTGGTTCCGTTTCATCTCCAATGGCACTTAGAGCAGCATTCAGCAGCGGGTATTTCCCATCGTCACACCACTGAAATAAAGCAGTAACGTCCACTAATTAACAATAATAGAATAATATTAAGGATGACAGTGATAAGAAACTCCTCAGGTGGGGCCAGACGGATGACGATCTTCAGAGGAAGAGTGAATTCTTTCATTAAATAGGAAATTATATTTAGATATTCAGACCTTTAACTTCCTGACATCTTCTACAACCCCGGTCACACCGAGATTATGACTCTCCGTGTCCATCCCTAATTTTGTTTTTCGTCGCCAGGATCGGGATTTAAACCAGTGCAATGATAAACCAGTAAAACAATAATAATAAAAATAATAATTATAAATGGCATTCATATAGCGCTTCGTCCTCTAATACAAGCTCTAAACCCTTTAAACAGACATTTTACTTCTCACATTCAGTTCAATAGTATAAAGAACATACGGTAGCTGTAACAACCATCTGTCAGAAAGATTAAGTAAGAAAAAGAAATCCCGTTATGATAAAATCATTTCTGTAGTAAGAAGTAAAAAAACAGTGTATGATAAAATCATTTTATCCATTCACACCAGATAGAAAATTTACATCATTCATCACTGTAAGATACCGAAGAACCAGCAAATATAACAACTTAAAATCATTTTAGATATCCATCATACAAAGATAGAATCACCTTATTTTCATCATTATTCTGTTTGTCGGCCTATTGATATCTATCTATCTATCTATCTATCTATCTATCTATCTATCTATCTATCTATCTATCTATCTATCTATCTATCTATCTATCTATCTATCTATCTATCTATCTATCTATCTATCTATCTATCTATCTATCTATCTATCTATCTATCTATCTATCTATCTATCTATCTATCTATCTATCTATCTATCTATCTATCTATCTATCTATCTATCTATCTACCTATCTATCTATCTACTTACGTACCTCCCTCCTTCCCTCCCACCCTATCTATCTGTCTGTCTGTCTGTCTCGTTTTATGTTTCTTACCCTCTGCTTTCTTGTCTTTATTGTCACTGTTTCTTTCATCTCCCTTGTTGTTTTCTTTCTCAACTTGACTATATCTTCACCTCTTCACTTTGCTTCATCAACACCAGCAACATCATGTTCTACTCGTACCCAAAGTGCAATAATATTAATGCCCTAATTTTACAGTATCTGGTCTTTCTCCGAAACGATTTTTTTTTCTTCCCTATCTCCGTCTTCTTTCCGCATTTTATTCACCCTCTTCCTTCTACTTCGTTCCCTCCGTTATCCATCTGTCCATCTACTTACCTTGCCAGAGAAGTCATCTTGATCCAGGGACCAAAACATGAAGCCGGCCACACCTAGTCGCATCATCCATTTTATCTGTTTTTTGGGGTTGGGAGTTTGGAGGGGATGGGGTTGGGAGTTTGGAGGGGATGGGGTTGGGAGTTTGGAGGGGATGGGGTTGGGAGTTTGGAGGGGATGGGGTTGGGAGTTTGGAGGGGATGGGGTTGGGAGTTTGGAGGGGATGGGGTTGGGAGTTTGGAGGGGATGGGGTTGGGAGTTTGGAGGGGATGGGGTTGGGAGTTTGAAGGGGATGGGGTTGGGAGTTTGGAGGGGATGGGGTTGGGGGATAAAGTCAAGAAATTAGACTGCCATTTTCTGCACAGACACACAAATCTAAGGACAAACACAATTAAAAGGAAGTGTATATCCGTACAACATGTTTACCAAAGCGCGACTTGTGAAGGTTTGCTGAAACAAAACTTGGTATGGTGTTCACGAATTTAAAGTGGACAATACATGGAATAGTCAGATGGACCTGGGGCGTGAGGGTCTAGTCAGTTTGTATCAATGGGCGGTAGTTGCACGGATATGTGCTTCCCAATTAAAAAGACCTACGGACACACCTCCTTTTAGAGCCGTCGCGCACTGCGTCAAGCTGGTTTTTACTCAAGCATGAACTTCCTTTGAATCAACTTTGGAAGTCAGACTGAAGACAGTCATATTTCAGATAGACTAATGCGCGAGGTGAAGTTTAATTCCTTAGTCTGCATCTCATACTGAAAGCGAGGGAAAACAGATCTGAACTCAGTGCGCCGAGACACTTAGAAACACAGTGAGCAATTAGTTAACCTAGATTCGACTGAAACTGGCAAGACAAACTGTCTACTATGAGTCTCAATAGTGCCCGAGGTCCCATTTAACTCCATAATCTACGTTTCACATTGAAACCGAGGTAAAACAGACTTAACTGAGTGCGTTAGAGAACCTTGGAGACACAGCAAAAAAAGTAGTTAATAAGTTAATTACTTTTGTATTTTTGTATTTTGTACACTTCTTTAATCCCATTTGGGAAATTTGCCTTAGTGTCATTGCAGCCCAGTTACAACTGGAGCAGACACGTCGTCGCCACAAGTGCCCCCGGGGGGGGGGGGTGGGAGGCGTTTGTTTTGGTGTTGTTTTTTTTTCGGGGTGGGGGGGGGGAGGAGTGTTAGGGATAAATTATAATACACTTTTGCCCCGGTAGCGGCCTTTCGGACTGCTCTTCTCCATTTCCAAGTGTCAAGGTAGCTTTATCGTGCGCAACGTGCACACGGGACCTTCGAGTTTTCGTCCTTATCTGTGAAGACTATGTGCTCGATCCTACCTACCAAATGATGAGAGACCAGAAAATGTAAGAAAAATCCCAAAATTCCAACATGCCTGTACCGATCGGGATTTGAACCCCGTACCTTCAGCATGGGAGGCAAGCTGAAGACCACGGCCTCTAGACCACCGTGTCCCCACGGAACATCACCGGGACAACACAACCAAAGTAACAAAATTGTGAAAAATCGCCTTCTTAAGCTTCTCACCCACTCCTTCCCTCTTGCTAGTGAAATTGGGATTTCTTGCCACGTTTGTATCTTAGACTTCCGTTTTAAGTGAATATGAAAATGGCAATAAAAGATATCAAGCATAGGATGTTTGATTCGCTGACCATACAACGAAAAGAATGCTTGTTTTGATTTTATTGCAAAATTAAAATTTAATCGAAAAGTAGAATTAAACCCTTGAGATAACGAAAGATGAGAGAGAGAAAGAGAGAGAGAGAGAGAGAGAGAGAAAGAGAGAGAGAGAGAGAGAGAGAGAGAGAGAGAGAGAGAGAGAGAGAGAGAGCGAGAGCATAATATATTACGCGTGACAGCACTTTTAGAGAGAGGAAGAGAGAAAGTATACTATGCACATTGTAAGCGTGAACAGCAGTATGTAACAAGGTCGTTATGCGTAAAAGATATATATTTCATTTTTTCACTAGACGAACGCGACTAAAGCATACATAGATTTTCCCTGTTGGATACATAAAATGAAACCTGTGTTGGAGACAAGCTCTATTTTCGTCAAACAGCCCAAAAGAAAGATAACTCACCTTAATGGTCAAACTTTGCTTGTCCTCATAGCCTACCCAATCGTCTCCCCTTACTAAATATGGACACTTCTGCTCTTCGTCAAAATATTTCTTAAAGTTGGTGCCACTTAATATCACGCAAATCTGTTAAAGTGAAGGGATGAATTCAATGATTCATGAAAACTGAATTGAATAATTCAAATATTTTAAAATATCTATCTATCTATCTATCTATCTATCTATCTATCTATCTATCTATCTATCTATCTATCTATCTATCTATCTATCTATCTATCTATCTATCTATCTATCTATCTATCTATCTATCTATCTATCTATCTATCTATCTATCTATCTATCTATCTATCTATCTATCTATCTATCTATCTATCTATCTATCTATCTATCTATCTATCTATCTATCTATCTATCTATCTATCTATCTATCTATCTATCTATCTATCTATCTATCTATCTATCTATCTATCTATCTATCTATCTATCTATCTATCTATCTATCTATCTATCTATCTATCTATCTATCTATCTATCTATCTATCTATCTATCTATCTATCTATCTATCTATCTATCTATCTATCTATCTATCTATCTATCTATCTATCTATCTATCTATCTATCTATCTATCTATCTATCTATCTATCTATCTATCTATCTATCTATCTATCTATCTATCTATCTATCTATCTATCTATCTATCTATCTATCTATCTATCTATCTATCTATCTATCTATCTATCTATCTATCTATCTATCTATCTATCTATCTATCTATCTATCAACATGTCTGCCTAGCTCCCTGTCTGTCTATCCTTTTATCTGTCTGTGTGTCTGTTAGGCTTTCTGCGTGTCCATATATCTGTCTGTCTGTCTGTCCGTCCGGCTTTCTTTCTGACGGTCTATCTGTCCGTCTGTTTGTCAGTCTGTCTGTCTATCTATCTATCTGTCTGTCTGTCAGTCTGTCTATCTGCCTGTCTCCCTCTTTGTCTATCTCTGTCTGTCTGTACCTGACTGTCTAGCTGTCTAGTATGTGTCTGTTAACTCACCTCCGGGTAAGTCAAGCCGGCCTCTATCCTATAGAAATCGCTAGTCCTGACCGCTCCAGTGACAGGAGCCCCTACCTCTGTATTGTTGGGGTTCTCCAGCACTAGACGTCTTCCTACCCCAGTAAACCCAACAAACATCTTGTTGAACGGCAAACCGCGGGTATTCCAATAATGGACGGTGTAATTCTGGAATAGAAAATAATTATTTCATCATCTGGTAGCCGAAGTTTGCTTTTCTTTTCTTTTTTCTTTGTCTATCGATTTTCAGATTCTCAAATTTGGTGGCAATGGATTATGTACAGAATGGCACCCATAATCGATCACGCAAAAGACAGTTTAACCCTTCAAATACCAACAGTGCATAAAATTGTGATTTTGCCATTAGTAATCTCGAGCTTTGTTCTTGTTTGTTCCAACTCCAGTTTTTGCACCGCTGAGATAATTGACCTTAAAGGTTTGCGGCTTTAGAAGTTAGAATAAATTGGAATTAGGAAACACCTTGACATGTGCCACGAGGCATTTTAAACAAATGTCAATTTATGCATTTGTTATACTTCTTTTACATTATTACTAACAGATCTCCAGTTTTTCAGAAAATGGGACGAGAACAAATAAGAACTGAGGTCGCGTACTGTCGCCGATGAAATTAAAGAAAAGAGAAAATAATTGTTAAATTACCTAACAGTCAGTGGGAACGTGAAAGTTCCCAGCCCAAACAAAGAAAGGGTTAACTCACCACACTGAGAGCTTCGTTAAAACGAATGTTATTGCGAGAAAAAAGCGGACTGTTGAAAGCTGCCACTTTACTTGTTTTCACTGTGTAGTCGTATGTCATCAGGTTGACGAAATCTACGTATCTGAAAAACAAACGAACAATTCAACATCGAAACCAATGGCTTTTCAACCTTTTAAAACCATTCCGACCTGCTGCAATAACCAGGGAAATATCGAGGGGTATTTGCCATATTGTTGTATACGACATTTTTGCAGATTTCTGAGCTTTTGTAGTGAAAGTGGTTCTCTCATTCCTAATTTTATTATGCGTAAGTGCCAGTCCAATCGGGTTTGAAACGTACTGAACAAAAAAAAACCTTATTTTACACAACTCTTGAAACTATCCATCCCCATTTTCTCGAAAAGACAAAGATGCACATGCAACAATATGGAAATTATTCGACGATATTATAGTTACGTTGTTTTTCTTCATGTTTTGTTCTGTTTTGTTTGGATGCTGGCCTAAAAATCAGTTGTTAAACTAAGAAATGAACAATGAAAAAAAAAACAACAAAAAAAACACACCAAACCCAACATATTTTCATGGTCCAGCAGCCTCGACCATAAAATAATATTCAGAAAAGTTATGGGAGTTTTAAGACTAAAAGTACCTCAATGTGTGCATTTTGAAATTACATAATGACTTTTAGTATTTTACTTTACGGGTAATCAGATAATCATGCTTTAGTCAATTCAGAATCTTTTCTCGCACTGAATACAAAATGTCTTGACTATTTGGTATTTAAAATAACTTGTTATGCTTTGAGGTGACATTAGAAAAAATGTGTTTTTAATATCAAGTAGGTTTTTAAAAGGTTAAACCCCAACTCCTCCATTTTTTCTTACTTTATTTTCATACCAGGACATCGAGGTCAAATATTATCTTAGCCCCCATTGATTCAAACTCCGATTTAAGAAACGGAAGAAATACTATCTGCCGTGACCCAAATACAAACCTGGCAATACTTGGTATATTGTAACCGGGATCAATGTCCCATTTGCCTGCTGGGCCAGCTATGGTTAATATAAGTCTGTCAGATCTTCCCTCGGCATCAAATGCCCCTCTCAGCGCCTGGAAAGAAAGTATTGGTAGGTTAAACCTATTCTTCATTGTGAGAGTGTATCAATTTCAATGTTAGCACTAACAAAACCACAGGCAGTGGGCGATGACTTGTTATGGTCACTTCAAAGTTTCACAATAATGGGTTCTGTGAAGTCCAGAGGAAACAATGATTATATATAATCCGAAAGAACTGCATTTGAGCCGGTAGTGTTACTACTGAGTTATTCTCTATCGTGCTTCTTTGGTGTCTTTTGTAAAAGTTATAATTTCAGTAACGATATTCACTGTCGAAGCCCTGGTTCAGTCCAGACGACATACGAATTCATTGGTGTCAAAATATACCAAGCACAGGGCCACTTCACAACAAATTCCATGATGCATCGAGAAATATGTTAAATGTAACCACGTTGCTGCCATTTTGCATCATGATAGTGTGACATCTGATAAAGAGAAAGCCACATTTGACAATAAAAAAACAACAACATTATTATAGCTGTGACCATCAACGTTATCATTAATTTGTAATTTAAGATTTTTATTGTCATTTAGATCTGAATGGAGGCAACAGTAGGACATCCTCTTTACCTCTCCCATCCCCACCCCCATTCCCGATAATTTCGACACTTCCCTATGTTGAAACATTTAAGTGCAATGCATAGTTCTAATGACAAATCCTTGCCTGCGATTGCCTGAGACAGATTCCTCGATCGTGTTTTTAAATATTCTTAAAATCTTAAAAAATGCCCGTATTCCTGAAGTATTCATTACAAATCAAAAGAAAATGATTTTTTTTCTAGTGAATTCAGATTCGTAAAGCTTTTGAGCAACTGGTTCTTCTTAATTAATAATTGCGTCGCATAAGCTGAGGGCTACTTTAGCATTGGGCAATAATCCGAAAGAACTGCCTCTGAGCTAGCAGTTTTACCGTAGAGTGACTCTACTCTGTGTTCTTTCTGGTGTCTTTTAGCAAAGTGTTAATTTCGATAACGATTTTCACTTGCCGAAGCTCGAGTTTGGCCCAATGCAGAAACCAATTCACTGGTATGGAGGTTTGCAGTGTTAATCCTGAAGTATTCAAATACATATGTCTAGCAGCAAAAATTCTGAATCTTGCTGGTGGGATTTGAAATGGTCAGATGCATGAGAAAATATCGAGGGGTACCTTCGCCAATACCATTTTTTTTGCATAATTATCTTGTTTCCCCTTGGTAACTACTACATTTTGACATGATGCAAATTCCATTATCAAATTAATTGACCTAATTATTGATGAGTATTTTAAGGTCGTAACAGATATTTGATATTAATGGCAAACTTTCAAAGAGCTCTCCTGTAAAATTTACAAAACTGACGATACGGTCTTTGTGCAGGCACCCTTAGACATAATACTCTAATTACGAAAAAAGATTTGTTGATAAATCAATCTTCTAAAAAATAGACCACTGGGGAAACAGAAGAGACACTGGACACCGTCATGAATTCTCTCCCCAAAATTCATTCTGTCGCGCCGTATCAACGATGTCAAGTATGTACACAAGTGACATCATACTTTCATAATGGCACTAATTAATGGGCAATTTCCGGACATGAGCTGGGTAGAAGGAAGGTTTCGTCGTCGTATCCGGCATCTGTGGTACCAGGAGCAATTAAAAAAAAAAAATTGGAAACTTGGTCCCAGAGGGTTAAGTACATAAAACTCATAGGCTGATGGCACAGTAAGACAAGACTGTTTTGTCTCGGTCTAAGTGTGAAATGTGGACTATGGAGTTAAACCAGACGTCTCCAAATGGTGGAATTCAAAGACGTCTATCTCATTAATTCAGAGGCGCCAGAGCCGTCTTGAACCAGTTGGCAGAAAGAGAGACCTCGCGCACCGATTCAAAACAGACATAAAATCAGACTAATCTCAGCGGGCCATTAGTTTTACCAGAGAGTATGTATGTATAGGGAGATTTCACTATTGGTCGATTTGCACTGCCAGACGCAGAAGGCGCCGCGAAACCATTGTTAGCATGGAGCGGAAAGTAGGTCGATGCGGTAAACAATACCAGTTTGTGCATTTCCACCGCGCCGAAGAGCTTACAAACGGCTCTAAATAGTTTCAATCAGCCCAAAAATGCAAACAAACTGCAGTAAACAGATATGCACACAATCTTTGGTGAAGGCTCTCGCTGTCAATTCATGTTTACCGCAGCGACCTAGTTTCGCGATTTGGCGGGAGTGAAATCACTCTATTAGCACATACTCTGCTTTTACCTTCAACAGGTCAGTAAATTTCCGCTTTGTACTTTTATTTGGATATTCCCAATCAATGTCTAGACCATCGAAATCCCGTTTTCTGAGAAAATCCACAGCACTGGTGGCAAATCTGGTCAAGATGACGTCATTCTCGGTGACCGCCTTGAATCCTTCGCCTAAGTCGTTCTGACCTCCGATGGACAAGAGTGTTTTCAGGCGACTGTTGCTTTTCTTGAGGTTGTTGAACTTTCTAGAGAAAATTGAAACATCTATTGAGCTTGAAAAAGGAAACTGTTCATGTCACTGATTTAAAAGCATAAAAGAAGTTTGAAAATGATAGAATGTGGCAAAAAGGAGAAACTATTGTATTACTGAAAGTCAAGAATTCATATCACTTTTTCCAGCAGTTTTAGCTTAAAGACGTCAAGCTATAGATGAATAAATTGAAACAATTTGTGCAAAAGCGTCTTAAGAAGAATAAAAGAAACAGAGCTACTATCATTGCTACTGAAGTCTTTGAAATGCCTAGCTACTGCGGTTCACATTTGGAAAACCTTTGCTTGTGCTACTCACTGATATCTGCCAATGAATCCCTTGTGTGAGTCCTCTTTCAATGGTTCCCCTGCTACAAGCAGTTTACTCTCCAAGTCAATTTTGCCAAAGGCGTAGATGAGGTGGGTGCAAAGTTTGGGGTCAGTTTGTTCGATATCAAATCTGGCGCTAGCAGACGGTCGCACATTTGCCCAGCTTGCGAAATAACATACTCTCATGAACTCTTTGGCTATGGCTGTGGAATAGATATGGCTGTGGAATAGATAGATAGATAGATAGATAGATAGATAGATAGATAGATAGATAGATAGATAGATAGATAGATAGATAGATAGATAGATAGATAGATAGATAGATAAGTAGATAGATGGATGGTCGGACGGACAGACAGACAGACAGATAGATAGACAGACAGATAGACAGACAGACAGACAGTCAGAGAGACAGACAGATAGATAGATAGATAGATAGATAGATAGATAGATAGATAGATAGATAGATAGATAGATAGATAGATAGATAAGTAGATAGATGGATGGTCGGAAGGACAGACAGACAGACAGATAGATAGACAGACAGATAGATAGACAGACAGATAGACAGACAGACAGACAGTCAGAGAGACAGACAGATAGATAGATAGATAGATAGATAGATAGATAGATAGATAGATAGATAGATAGATAGATAGATAGATAGATAGATAGATAGATAGATAGATAGATAGATAGTACGAGAATTCAGTTACCCACAATCTCTCCTTTAGCGGGATTTAAACCTCTAACTCCCTGCCTACGTGCCTAGTACTCACCACGTCCAGTCACAGAAACTAGCAGGAACGTTAAAAGCGATTCTAGTTTCATCATGACCTCACTGATTCATGCCTGTTGATAGAGACAAGAAATATTTTGTTACTAGCTGAGGTCCCCGACCCTGCCCGGGATAAATCGGTTTGAATATTGGTTTCAGTTCTGGGTGGTTATTATGGACCTGCTTCATCTGGCCTGTTCCTATTTGTTTATTTTATATTTGTTTGTTTGTCTTTAAATAAGTCTTACTGCTCTGCCTTTGTGAGTTGATACCCTGCGCATACCGTACAATAGCATGAGTTGCGCACGGGTTAGTGTGTTTGATAGCGAACACATCGCAGGAAGTGATAACGAAGCCTTAAAATAGCGAACCATGACTCGAAATAGATCGAAATGATGGCGAAACAATAAATTTCCAATAAAAAAAAACTACATCGATTTGAGACTTGTATTAAAAACTGTGCACCCTTACATCCATTCTGATGCACCATATAAAATTTGAAGTCTGAGTGTTGAGTGGTTCAGAAGCCTTTTTCAACGAAAAATCTCGTCCACAAATATATATAGTATAGATTATCGAAGAACAACAATCTGTGTTGGTAATCGCTGGAGCTAAGACCGAATGAGAAACAAATCCAGAGCGGGATTTAAGGCTAGCTGATCCCTAAACCAGGTTTGTCCAGCTTACGACTCTCGGGCCACGGTCCAGCATGCCGGAGACGTTTATCCGACCTGGCCAAGCCAACAAGTCTCATCTGTTTTTGTGAACATTTTCTTTTTTAGATTTTCAAACCAATATTGTCAACCCTCCTAAATTCAGTCTAGAAATAGAACCGTACTTTTTTGTCCTTTTTATCACAGGTCTAGCTATTTAACTTTAATTTTCCAACTGGTTCTAGGAGACGTACGATATTTCTGGGTCTGGAATGTTACTTTGAAAAATAAAGCTTGGAAGTTGAGTGTCATTTTCAATCATGTTTCTATATCCCCAATCCTTTCCCCTCACCCAATCACAAAACAGCCTCAACTCAGTGCCTTTTCAGCTTTAGGGTAACCCAGTCTGACGTCACTGACTGATGCCACGGCTAGTGTCTAGGCTGCGCAGTGCGGCTGGCGGCCATCGAGTCCTACCGTTATTTGCTATTTGTCCCGGCATGGCCAAGCCTGTTTTGGCCAACATGTTTGAGGGCTTCTCGAGCTCACGAAGGTGGAATGTTCGGCACGAGAAGTTGCCAAAAGGAATTAGAGCTGAGAATAGCAGTTGCCGAGTTTGTCACTTGGCTCCTTCAACGTTAGTTAAATAATGGAAGAAAAAATATGAAAAAAACTAAAAACAGCGTCAGGCAAACTGATGGGTCGTAAATTATAAAACAGAATAGTGGCTTGAGTACTTCACTATGGTGCAATTTTTGGCTTTGTTTAAATGCTCAATGCCACAGCCTGAATGATAATATCAAAAATTATAAAATTAATTTTCTTAACTGTTAATTGATTTTACCAGGTCTCTTTTGAATATGCCTATTGTGTTTGTTCAAGTTGCAGGCATTTAAAAAAAAAAATATTGTCATGTCGGTAAAAATACAATACTTTTTTTTCTGACCCCTTTGATAAGCACAGGTCATGGGAGTAGGCATTTGACACAACTTCAATTTGGTATGATTTCTCTACCTAGAAATTAGTGCATAGTATCGTGGCGCACACTAAAGTAAGATTGTAGATTGTAACAGGGAAACGTTCTATAATTATTACCCCGGAAAAGAGAACGGTGAGAGCACAGATGTATCTCTGGTAGCTTTTCCGTAGCGTTAAACGGCCTTAAGAAATCTCAAGTGCAAGCACATCTATTTGTGTGTGTGTCACTTGAAGTTACAGAGCTTGCTCTCCTATGATGGTTTTGAATTTTATTTCTTCTCTCAACAGACAACTACGTGGCCTCATCCACGGGGACAACTGAGGTATAATAAAGCTGATGAAGAGCCATAAAACGAAAATTCAAAATATAATTTGTTTCTGTATGAAGTTTGGTTACGCACACAGAAGTGATAGGTGTTAATAAACAAAAATGTTGTCATCTGTAAATGTGCAGTCCTTGTAAAAATACTGATCTTTTGTGGAACACTCCTACGTTTCGTTCCACAAAGAGTTTAAATTCTTCTTTTGTGAATAAATTTTAATTTTGCACTCAAAATGCCCACTTTCCGTAAGGCAAACGAATCAAATTTTCTTACAAAATTAGGGTGTTTTTTTACACAAAAATGTGCACGATTTGAAATTACAACATTGGTTATTTGTAACTGTATTCTAGTTGTTTGTTTCAGTTAACGTCACCGAATTTTCAGTTCACAGAAATGTTATATTTTTTATTTCGTTTTTGATCATTATATCCTCATCTTGAACAGGCATACATAATAATAATGGCGTGGTTTGGGGATGTCAGTTGTCTCTAGGCAACGTGGTCTCAACATCGCACTTTTTTGTGACGTCAGACAAATCAGTAGTCTTTCCGCCATTTGTACAAGTTCGTAGCCTTACACACTCGAGTGGCTGAAGGTTTTCTATAGCAATGCGCTGCCAACGGAGTGCTTTAAAATTATTCAGTGTTTCTGAACAGGGGCAGTATAGACCTTTTTCGGGAATGTGGAGGGTGGGGTGGGGTCTTGGGATCCCATAGAAGATGCCAGGAGGATGGTGCCCGAACGGAAGGGCGGAGGACATTGATTACTCGTTATATTCTGATCTAATACTTATTACAGAGAATGCACATAAAATGGCATAGTGTACAAAATTAGTGAAAACGTATACAGCACACCCCATTAAAGGTAAACATTAAAATTTGATGGTTTAAAAATGGACATCAAAAGATAATGCGTAATCATGATAGCGTTAAAGACTTATCATGAATAGACTGAATTAGTAAAGCGTACAAGTCTGGGTTAATTCGAATTAGTAAAAATTGGTAAAAACAATTACTATGTGTTCACATCCCTTGTTCCATCAGATAACAAGATCACAGATTAGTGGGCGGATAATGAAAAAAATAATCAAAAAGCGAACGGGGAGAGATACAGGAAATCATTTCTGTCATTTGACATCTGCCTTAATATCGTCTCTTGATGACGCCCGCTGTCATCTTTCTACTTGCCCGAACTCACTCATGTAGATTTAGTTGCTTATGTAGACAGGTGCCGATGTGTGTGTGTGTGTGTGTGTGTGTGTGTGTGTGTACGTGTGTATGTTAGTAATGCGTGTAGTTATGAAAAAGCTGTGTAAACAAATTGCCAGTTTCTGGACAAATAACATTTCATCTTATCCTTTTGTGTGGGTAAGACTAAGGGAGAGAAAAACTATATGTTAAGCCTAACGTCTGTGTGAAAGAGAAAGACAGCAATTCAGCGAGAGAGAGAGAGAGAGAGAGAGAGAGAGAGAGAGAGAGAGAGAGAGAGAGAGAGAGAGAGAGAGAGAGAGAGAGAGAGAGAGAGAGAGAGAGAGAGAGAGAGAGAGAGCGTAATTGTGTGTGTTGTGTATGGTGTGTGTGCTGTGTGCGTGAATGTTTGTGTGTGTGAATGTTTGTGTGTGAATGTTTGTGTGTGTGAATGTTTGTGTGTGTGAATGTTTGTGTGCGTGAATGTTTGTGTGTGTGAATGTTTGTGTGCGTGAATGTTTGTGTGTGTGAATGTTTGTGTGTGTGAATGTTTGTGTGTGTGAATTTTGTGTGCGTGAATGTTTGTGTGCGTGAATGTTTGTTTGCGTGAATGTTTATGTGCGTGAATGTTTGTGTGCGTGAATGTTTGTGTGTGTGAATGTTTGTGTGTGTGAATGTTTGTGTGTGTGAATGTTTGTGTGCGTGGATGTTTGTGTGCGTGAATGTTTGTGTGTGTGAATGTTTGTGTGTGTGAATGTTTGTGTGCGTGAATGTTTGTGTGCGTGAATGTTTGTGTGCGTGAATGTTTGTGTGTGTGAATGTTTGTGTGCGTGAATGTTTGTGTGCGTGAATGTTTGTGTGCGTGAATGTTTGTGTGCGTGAATGTTTGTGTGCGTGAATGTTTGTGTGCGTGAATGTTTGTGTGTGTGAATGTGTGCTTTAATATTTCGTTGTTCAAACTTCCTCAAAGCCCCAGCAAAAGAATGCCCGTCTTCCTTTTTTAACCAGAACATGAACGCAAATATGCACAGCAATCCTGGGTCAACATTGGGATGAATGATTCAATTTGAGAACATTCACGGCCTCTTCCGTCTCTTCTTTCTATATCCCTCAAGCCCCATTTTTTTTTCTCTCTCTTTACCTTCTAACTAACATCACGTACTAAGGTCCCAATTTTCAACTTACTGCCCTTAAGGTCACAAAATAATATTTTACACTCGCATGTCCCGCCCTCGTTATGTGGCCATCATTTGAAATGACGTAGGCTGGAGGTGTAAAATACACATTGTTCGAACTGAATTATGTTCTCATGCAGCATTTTATTCTAATTGACAAATAGAGAAGAAAAAGGAAACGGGATGTCATGGCTAGGCTTTGTTTTAAGCTAAAATGAATTACACTGTGCAGAGCCTTTCACCAGGGTCGAATAACAAAAGAACCATGCAATACTTTCTAAACACAAAATTAAGCTACTTATGAAAATAATGATAACAGTCATAATAACATAATAATAATGAAATAACTACATAGCATCTGGGGAGTCTCCAGGCGCTTCACAAATGTTTGCATTTCACATAAAATGTAAATTCGTTATAAAAAATGAAAACATTCGTCAGTTTTCATCACTGTGAACCCTTGACTTGAGATAAGAACAAAAAAAAAAAATAAAAACTGCTATCGTCATTACATTATTATGAAAGGCACGGTTTCCGACTTGAGCTTTTCAAAGACGCGATTTCAACGTTCCTTCATTAATTACTAATTGCATACTTGGCGACTTGAAAACACACAGCAGTCCTGTTATGTCACTTTTCCGGTCAAACTACCACGGCTACAAACTTCAGATTTGGCATGGGAGCATAATATCGTGAGTAATCAACCAGAATGCGCTGTGTCCAGTTCTATCCATTCCTCTTAAATAGGCCTACCTGTAGATAACCAAGGCATAAACAGTGTGTCTTTATTTTATAACCCAGCAAAACTATTCATATGACCATATTGAAGTTACTGCAGTTATTTAAACTTTCATTTAGGTTACACATTTCAAATTCTTTGTTCCCAGTTTGACTATTTTGGACATAAAACATTCTGGTTTCCAATTCTCGAGGTATAGCAACAATTTACGGACAACTAACAAAAACCTTTTGGCTACTAATGATGATATCATGAAAAAAAAAATTCAAAGAAAAATGTGGTGGACACTATGACCCATCTCTTCCCGAGTTTGCACGCCAAATAAGTTGTCATACAGCACTAAGAAAGAGAGTTGCTGGGATCGCTTTCCTGGTAATAATAATAATAATAATAAATCATTTCTATAGCGCCTGATTCCACAGAAGAGTGCTCTAAAGTGCCTAACAGTTCTCTCAGTCACACAACACACATTTTCATCAACCTATACATAATCACTGTCTCAAGAATGTTACATATCCTGCGTATATGCTTTTGTAAACAACGCTGTTTTAAGTTTTCTTTTGAACTGGATCAAGCTGTTTGAATGTTTCACAAAATCAGTCAAGTCATTCCACATTTTAGGTGCACACGCCGAGAAAGCTCTTTCTCCCATGATTGTTCTTGATCTGGGCACTACTAATAAATTTACTTCTGCTGATCTCAATTTTTTGGGTGGAATGTATTTTTCAATGAGCACTGAAAGATATTCTGGTGAGCTTTGATTGGGGCATTTAAACACAATGCATAAAATCTTAAACTGAATACGCTCTCTAACAGGCAACCAATGAAGGTTTTGGAGAACTGGTTGGATATGTTCTGCGATGTAATGACTATTGGCGGATATTATCATTATATAAACCTATTGAAGTTTAAGCTTCAGGACCCCCTAATCCGGTAAGGGCCCTGAAACTCTTAAATGGGTGAATTTTGGATGTTGCCTTATTGTTGTTGGCTGCGGAGGGGCCCCGTAACAGTTCTGGCTTCTGGGTCCCAAAATTGTAGATCCCTACTGGTAATGACAGGGAGAAATGTGAACTTTCTATCCCACTCGTAATCTTTTAGCGTCCACTTTCTCCAATTCTACAACTACAGCCCTCAGGTAATACGATACCATCTCATTAATAATTATTGTCTGGCTGCGTGAAAAAGTAGGCAGGATTTTATGACAAGACCCCTCCTCTCCCCCTTCCTAACTCTACAACCACCCCTACTCAGAAAACAATAACATCTAAAGCACATAGAAGGACCCAGCCTATGAAAACAAACACACACGAAAACTGAAAACTGTAACGGCTACCAACTTTTCAGGTATGATGTTGCGTTTGGTAGAGTTATAGTAAAATATTATTTCGGTATAAGATTTTCAGACGTGGTCAAATAGGCAAACTAACAAGAGAGAGAGAGAAAGAGTGTGTGTGTGTGTGTGTGAGAGAGAGAGAGACAGAGAAAGAAAGAGAGGGGCAGAGAGAGAGAGAGAGAAAGAAAGAGAGACAGACAGAGAGAGAGAGAGAGAGAGAGAGAGAGAGAGAGAGAGAGAGAGAGAGAGCGAGAGAGAGAGAGAGAGAGAAATGTTACTATTTCATTGGAGAGAGTTTTGGAACCACTTTGTGGAAACAGAAGGTCTGTAAAGTAATGCATTACTATCATAATTATAGTGAGTTTAAACCCACAATGTAAAACAATTTTTCTTACAAATACCTTACTGATTTTATGTTCCTGACACCCTCTTCCAAAAGACTTACTGTAAATGATGGCGTAGATTATTTCATCCCACACGCAAGAACACATAAGCACACTGTACAGCCGAGTCTAAATCGTTGTGTGGAAAACAAGAATCCTGTCTCGTTACAGTCTGATCATCGAACAATATTCCATGCCAGAACTAAAGCTTTTCTATCGGCGGTTAGAAAGATCGAAACAATTCGTGTTTACCTTAGACCTCGGTTACGAATGTGCGCATTTAGACATATTGATTCATGATTTGAATTACTGAAGTGAAGCATTCAAGTGCACTTGTGTGTCGGTGGAGAATTAGTTCGATCTGTTGGTCTTCTGATGCGCTGGTCTGACACATGATATGAGAATTTCCAACGTTTTGTGAAGAAAATAAGATAGATAGATAGATAGATAGATAGATAGATAGATAGATAGATAGATAGATAGATAGATAGATAGATAGATAGATAGATAGACAGATAGGTAGATAGATAGACATATAGATAGATAGACAGATAGATAGATAGATAGATAGATAGATAGATAGATAGATAGATAGATAGATAGATAGATAGATAGATAGATAGATAGATAGATAGATAGATAAACAGACAGATAGATAGATAGATAGATAGATAGATAGGTAGATAGATAGATAGATAGATAGATAGATAGATAGATAGATAGATAGACAGACAGACACAGACAGACAGATAGATAGATAGATAGATAGATAGATAGATAGATAGATAGACAGACCGATAGATAGATAGATAGATAGATAGATAGATAGATAGATAGATAGATAGATAGATAGATAGATAGATAGATAGATAGATAGATAGATAGATAGATAGATAGATAGATAGATAGATAGATAGATAGACAGACAGATAGATAGATAGATAGATAGATAGATAGATAGATAGATAGATAGATAGATAGATAGATAGATAGATAGATAGATAGATAGATAGATAGGATGGACTGCTGTTCGACAGCCTACAGTAATGTATAATATTACGACTTAAATCTTAAGGTCATGATTATCTAAAAAATTCATCAATCGATGGCAACACTAGAAATTCTAGGAAAAATAACTAAACTACTAGCAATACTGAGATATTCAGCCAAACTACTATTTGTATATTATACCTTGGGTATACTATTTTATTAGTACCGACTGAAATAAAATTATGCTAACAGTGGTAACTACAAATTGTGAGCTCCAGTTACACCGGCTTTTGTTATATTGTTTTTAGAAACGCGTGACTTCAATCTCCTGCAGTATTTCCAGAAACTGACTGACGTATGGCAGTAACATTTTGCTTGTAATCTTAGATTTTCAATGACATTAAGATTTTGTGATCGGTAAATCCACATGAAATGTGAAGTTTTCAAATCGGCTAGTTTTCATTGATCTCTTTGAAATGTAACCAAAAAATGCTCCTAGATATTTCTTTTTACGAAATATTATAACAAGACAGAAAATCTGTAAAGTCGCAGCAAGGCCTGAAACTAAGACAAAATATGGCAAAAAAGAAAAAGTTGTTTGTAGCGAAGCCTCGTGTAAGAAAGGATGCCCAAATGATACAATAAAATGCAAAGGAAAAAGGAAAAGCAACTCGTTTGCGGTATATTTTTATTAACTTTCTTCGGTGAAAAAAAATTTACAAGATTTAATTATACAGTAAACCCACCATTACTAGTTCATATCACTTCCGTATTCAAAATTGCTAACTTGATACGGAGAACGTCCATTATTATCCTTTTGAAAAATAAAAAATGTCCCTCTAATTGGAGTTTTCTTGTCTATGAGCTAAAGTGCGCACGTTTTGGACGGACATGACGAAGTATCACTTGTAAAATAATATGGCATTTTTATGTTCAAAGCGTTAAGTATTTTTTACATAACCTAAAGAAGCAAAATACAATACGAGATGAGTTTTCAAAGGCCAAAAATATATTTTATTCAACCACATACAAAGTAGGAAATACATTCAGTCAAGGAATTGCCAAGTTATAGCCTCTGGAAAAACGGCACACATTTCTGAACGGACTATTATAGTGGTGGTGAATGCAGTGAAGGAACAGAGGAATATAGATAGTGGTGGTAGAAGTTGTAGTAGAAATAGCTTAAATAAGAATCGCTGCAGCGGTGATATTGGCAGATGTGCGGAACAAACTTCAATAGGGATAAAACGCGTTTAGGTGAAATATGTATACTTTACGCGGATGTGTAAACAACAGAAATTATTACACGTTTGCATGTTGTGATTTAAAGGAGTATCATTTTTTCTAGGTGTGTGTACAGTAGTGCTGCAATATCCCACAGTTATAAGTGAAATGTCCAATAATGAGCGTGTATACTGTGATTTACAGATATAACGATTTATGGTTGATTGTGCAGTACACAAATAGTATAAAATGATTATCGCTGTTTATGGTGGTTCCAGAAAATTAAAGGGCAGTATTATGTAATCAGAAATATTATAGGGCAGTATTATGTAATATAGAAATATAACAGGTCAGCATTAGGGAATGCAGAATTATTGTAGTGCAGTAGTATGTAATAAAGAATTATTATAGGTTAGTATTATGTAATATAGAAATATAATAGAGCAGCATTACGTAATGCAGAATTATTATAGGGCAGTATTATGTAATCAGAAATATTATAGGTCAGCACTAGATAATACAGAATTATTATAGGGCAGTACTGTGAGATACAGAAATATTATAGTGCAGCATAGCGTAATACAGAAATATTATGTAATATTGAAATACTTTTAGTCAGTATTAAATAAAACACAGAAATATTATAGGGCAGTAAAATGTCATACAGAAAGACCCCATGACAGTGCGTGAATTACAGGAATATCAAACGGATGTCACACCTTTATTTACGAAAGTATAATATTATGTCAGTGTGCGATGTAATGCAGTATGTTGTATTACAAAATTGCATAAATATTGTAATTTAAAAAAGATCCGATATGATTCCATGTGAAATATAGAAAGGGTTTTGCGAATTACAGAAATATGACAATGATAATAATAATAATAATAAAAGAAGTAGTACAAGTAAAAATGAAAATATAATAATAATAATAACAATAATTGTAACAACGATATGATAACAACAATAATGATAATAATGATAATAATTCATTTCGATGCACTTTTCCCTTGAAGAAAAATGAGAAATGTGCATGGGAGACTATTTGAAAGAGAGAAAAAAAAAGAACAAGAGAGAGAGAGAGAGAGAGAGAGAGAGAGAGAGAGAGAGAGAGAGAGAGAGAGGGAGAAAGACGCGGCGGATAGGGAGAGAAAAAAATGGAGAGCGGAAGCAGATTTATCCCGGGCCTCAGAAAATTATAATATTATTTGTAATACGATAACAATACAACATCAATGACAATTGAAATATTAAAAATAAAATCAGAAATTAGAAACAAAATAAACTACATTTCAAAACCACCAACAAGAAAAACAGAATACCGATACAATTAAAATCATTCTACAGATACACTAATTATAATTTGTTTTTCTTATCTGCACCTGTAAATTCGTAAGACAAATGTTAATGTTACAATTCATCTCTTCCCGGCATGAGTTACGATCTTGTATTTCACTAAATAGCCCTTTAAAATCTACCACGCCAGTCTACCTAACATTTACCTGTATCCAACTTCAGAAAGACGCGAAGGTAACTGAAATTGAAGTCACAATGAAATATTTGAGTGACAGACTGTAGCTTTGCCGCGCTCTCAGCTGGAAGAGTTACCCCACTGTCATCTTCCAGATTTAGATCCAACGTCCTAACAAGGTAAAAGTTTGTTGGCCTAGTTTGTCAGTTTGTCACATGGCTGTGGCGGTCCCTACCTGGCAGGGGCGGAGACAGGCTGATCAACAAAGTGATAGTGTGGGTTGGGTCTTTTGGGGGTTGGGATTGGGGTTGGAAGGGGTGAGGTGGGGTGGAACAGCTTTCTTTATGTGAACAAGTATAGCAGTAGTAGTGACGGGGGTGGCAGTTGTTGTAGCCGCAATGCAGCAGTTGTTGTAGTAGTTGCAAATAGGAGTAGCAGTAGTAGTAGTATGAGTAGGAGTAGGAGTGCTGATAGTAGTGTTAGTAGTAGTAGTAGGAGCAGTAGTAGCAGCAGTAATAACAGCAGTAGTGCGTTGCGTTAGTAGTGATAATGGTAGTAACAGCAGCAGTAGTAGTGGTGGTA
Source organism: Onchidella celtica (assembly GCA_963931925.1). Taxonomy (NCBI): domain Eukaryota; kingdom Metazoa; phylum Mollusca; class Gastropoda; order Systellommatophora; family Onchidiidae; genus Onchidella; species Onchidella celtica. The sequence continues at coordinate 23,706,186 of OZ007583.1, forward strand.
CAAATTGTAGTTTTAGTAGTAGTAATAAAGTGTCAAGAAATTGCGTATTCATGTTAAAGGTTTATACTTTTGTTTAGAAATGATTAATTTAATAATTTTTTTTTACATGATTCAGAAGTCTTGACTATATTACTCCATCTGTGACCACTAGAGGGTTAAGTTAAGACGCTACTAGTTTTGGAAAGATGGTGTCAAAACGATTGTCTTTCCTTTTGCCTGAAGATTGAACCCATCCGGCGGCTATTCAGAGCTACGCCTATGAGTTTGGCTGTAGAATTCGTGAAGGCTCAACTAAGTAAATTGTTTACTACGTGTTGGGGAGTGACCGGGTCGTGATAGAGGGACATGGCATCCAGGTCTGGTCAATTCAATAGATCAAGGGTGAGGCCTGCTGGGTTAAAACACAGAGTGAGGTGTTGTGTGTGTGTGTGGGGGGGGGGTATTTGTCTGTATAATGATGTCTGTGTACTTGCACTTTGTAGTTAAACTGTGGCGATAGGAGAGAGACAGACAGACAGACAGACGGGCGGAGTCAGAGAGAGAGAAAGAGAGACAGACGGACAAACAGACAGACAGACAGAAGATAGAGCAGGCCGCTGCCCGGGCAAAATTGAAATTAATAGATTACAATTTATCCATATCACCTCCCCCCCCCCCACACCAAAATTTATTATTCATTATTAAATATATATTATTATTAATAAATATTCAAATATTATTTGTATTGTGAGTTGTGTACTGCGCCTAACAGGCTGCGTCACAATTTGCTCTGAGATAGAAGGAGATGGAGAGAGAGAGTGAGCGAGACAGGGAGAGAGAAAGAAGCAGTGTAGTGGGTTGAGCGCTTCGCCGGCGGTCCATTCTGCTCTGTGGTTGACAGGTTTCGCCTGTAAAGCACATAGAGCATTTTAAAAATGGATAATTTGCGCTATATAAAATAATAATAATAATAATAGAGAAGGGGAGAGATGGAGAGAAAGAGAGACAGAGAGAAGAGGGAGAGAATAGATGGATAGATAGGTAGATAGATATAGATAGAGAGAGAGAGAAGAGAGAGAGAGAGAGAGAGGGGGGGGAGGAGACAGAGAAATAGGAGATAAAGAGAGAAAGGTTGAAATCGCAAAGCCATGCGTTAGGAATAACAACAAGGGGAAGACCAATAAATTATAATACAAAAATTCACACAACAATAATTCACACAACAATAATTCACACAACAATAATTCACACAACAAAAATTCACACAACAATAATTCACACAACAAAAATTCACACAACAAAAATTCACACAACAATAATTCACACAACAATAATTCACACAACAAAAACAACACAAAAATTAAAATGGAAGAAACTGGGTGAGCTGTCAGACCTCAAGGTTTGCCCCTCGTCGGGAGAAATAAGTGAATTTTAAAACATCTAAAAATGTATTAAACAATCCCAGAAGCTGAAATGGCTATATACCAAGCTTATCACCGGTACCGGCTCTTCGTCCTCCAAAGATGAGAATTCGGAATTCGGCCGGCGTGGTATCCCAGATTATCCCCCCCCCCACCCCTCATCTATCCCCCCCGATATTTCAGAATATTCCCCGGATAATCTAGGATATCCTAGAATAACCCCCAGATAGTCTGTTTATTTTCTTTTTTCTTTTTTTTTAAATTGAAGTGGGGCGTGGGACAAAAAATGTTGAGAAACATACCTCTTGGCCGTGATGGTTCCCAGAGTCCCAAATCATAACACTCGTCCTCTTGCAACCCCGGGTTTCTTTAATCCCTGCCCCCTTCCCATTATGATATGTTACCTAATTATATACAGTGTAGTATCTTTTTATTTGTTTATTTATTTATTTATTCATTTATTTTTTGCAACATTATAACGCTTCTATTTTAATTTTCTCAAAAGAATAAGCATTACTCTTGGTCATAATATTTGAACTGGCCATAACAGGGCCTATATAACAGACTTGAATTTGATTAAGTAGAAGCTACAGTTATCAAATGCCCCCAAAAGTATCATATTAACATGAGCACGCTTTTGAAAACTGTTTCTGAGAAGCTCCGGACGTTTTTGAATTATGGTAATGAATTGAGAAGTTTCGTTCTATTTACTGTGTGTGAGTGTGAGTGTGAGTGTGTGTGTTTTTTCAAACTAAAATGTTGTAGGATTATATCAAATATAACACTTTGTATCTGATGTAACAAGTCAAATAGTCTGTGCAAAATGTCACTCAAGGTTTTAAAACATGAAAGCTTTACCGTGAACTTTCGCCATTCTAATAGACGTCCTCTTGTACTGCAATTAGTGTTGAAGTCAAGGGAACGAAAGGCGTACAGGGGAGAGGGGTAAAAAAGCTCCAAAATCGAGTTTAGGCCTACGTACATTGTGGAGGGCCCTTTTTGCAAAAAAGTATGACTTTTATTTTTTGACATTTTTAAGGAAGGACTCTCTCTCTCTCTCTTCTCTCTCTCTCTGTGTGTGTGTGTGTGTGTGCATGTGTGTGCGTGTGTGTGTCAGCGTGAGTGCATGCGCGTATGTGTATTTTCTTGAAAGGGGGGTGGGGGGAGGAGGAAGCAAAAAGCCTACCCTTTTTTTTTGGGGGGGGGGGAGTCTAGTGCGGAAAACAGTTGAACTCTTAGCCCAAGAGAGGGCTGAGATGACGTGTTTTTTTTTTCTTTACTCCACACCACGACGTGTGAATTCAGTGAACAAAATTTTCCGTACGCAGTGAATCTTGCTGTAGTCTATGGAATAGCCGAAACTAAAAAAATAAAAATTTGTCATTCTGCTCAACTTTGTAAACCCCATTTCTCACACAACTGAACAACTCTAACGTTATTTGACAAAACGCCTTTTTTCATTTTGGCGCGAAATTTTTTTATTTCATTATCTGATTCTCATCAACAATCCTCATCTTATGAGCTTATCAGGTTTTGAAAAAGCTTAGCCATTTTAAAATTATTTAGAAACAACTATTTTTCAAAACGCCTTTTTGTCTGCTGAAACGCGACAAAACGCCTTTAATTTGACAGAACGCCTTTTTTTCGAAATAAAGGCACTCGCCTGAGGCCGAGTGAGATGACAAAACGCCTTTAATTTAACAAAACGCCTTTTTTTTTCGAAATATAGGCCTTGGCCTGAGGCTGAGTGAGATGATAAAACACCTTTACCTTGCCAAACCGTCCTTATATAAGTAGAATAAAAAGCTTTTTGTCGACATGATTTGTTACTGGGACAACAGGGGCCTATATTATCTTTTCATTAAGAAGCATCCCTGGTAATCATTCATCCCAGTCTTTCATTATCCTTTTACATTAGGCTGTCTTGAGTTCAATAAAACTATCTTCTGACAGTTTTTATCTCTCACAAATCTTTATTTAACTCAATAATTACCTGCATTGTATTAAGTGTCGTTAACATTGTTAACACTTTTGTGTATAACGATCATCAAAAATTGGTTTTAGTACCTCTCAAACCAAAGACCGTCTCCTTGTCCTTGTCTACGTAACATTGCCTAACTTTCTCTGCAAGCTCACGCACAGACGATCATCGAATCTAACTATATTTTCCCCCACCGAGGTCATCCCTTGACCATCATCGGAAGTTCTGTGATCCTCGATGTCGTTGATGTTCCAGTGACGGCCAGAATCTTCGGTCAAAGTCGGTGACGTAGTCGTTCCAATTATTACTCAACTTTTCTTGTCGCGAGACTTTATAAGGAGCAGAATTTTGAAAACTAAGGCAGTTCCAGGTATGAACTTCAAGGTGAAATCTCTGTCACGAGCAGAGTTAGGGTCTTGGGGATGTTACGACTGCACGAGAGGCAGCTAACTCACACTCGGACACAACCACACAAGAAAAGTACTAAATAACTAGAGCGTATATATGTCAGGCCGGTCAGGCCATAGTTTACATAAATATTAATAACAAAACAAAAGACAATAGAGGTATATATTCAAACCAAAAACTCTAATTAATAACTTAACCAATGATATTCATGTAACTATGGAGGTACTGCAATCAATAGTAAATAGGTATATTATACGAAACTGGATATCAATTTAAAGTGACAGTTGAGTCGCCACTGGCCAGTCGCCAGGCAAACTCTCCATAAATCATATGGGCTTAAATGTTAGGAGAGCCCAGTACGTTCAAAGCCTACAGAAGCACTCTTCGGCTTGTAGGTAATTTAAGCAGTTGCCAAAAGACTATATTTTATGCACAATCACTATTCAATTCATCAACAATGTGCTATATTATTCCAATCATACTATGGCAATAGATCTATCATACAGGACACTCGTGGTCGAGTGCCAGCTGGGGTTTCCTTAGTCTTCCTATGAGGCTGTAGTTCTCTCTCTATCTCCGATCTCTATTATACTTGAATAATTAAGATATATTACCATTGCTCACGCCTACTGAGAGGCGCGAACATCAAAATAGCGCAGCGTGGGCTTTCAAAGGTCAGCCCACTCAGACCTTTCTTTCTAGAGCTCAGTCAGTCCGTTAGCAAGGACTTCTTAGTCTTCAGACCACACAGTTCAGGTACTGGCCAACCGGAGATACTTCACGAAACGATGCTTCTCTCGTCTGTATTCACTAAATCTGAACGTTACACGATGTTATATACTATCTAACTACCCAGCGTGCTAGTCTGCTGGCCCAATTAGTTCAGCTATCTCATAGGTCGAAACCTCCCACCATTTTAACTGTAGTAATACGTCTGCACTATTCTACCAGCCAGTTAACGTGCAAAAACTTGTCTAGTCATACTTAACAATGTCAACTGTCCCCACCTTGTTTCACCCCTACTCCATTACTTATTAATCACGAACATTAAAGCCGACAAGCGTGACTCTAGCAGTTTAACTTTACATTTATTTACTCACCAACTATAATTTGGCGAGGACCGTTCAAGGCCACCAGCCAATTTCTCATGGCCCTGGTAAACAACAACAACTCACTCTCTGCGTGAGTTTTAACAATATCCGAATCATGACAATCTCTCTCTCTCTGCCCTACTGCATTCACAGCATCACCAACTCTGTTCCCATGAATCCTCAGGACTTTTAAAAGAGCTCATTAAGCAGTAAGTTCATTTTTCTTCTTCTTCTGTTACATTTGTACATTTCATGTGTCTGAACATCAGGGCATAGTCTTGTAGCTAGTAATGAACGTGATGTATCCATACGAAGTTTTGAGCCTCTGCTGGTTCTTGTGACAGCAAAAGAAAAATCATCGTCATCATCATTTTTCAAATGCCTTGAACATGTAGACATAGACTGAAGCAGGCAACTAGCTCACTGTATCCAATAATGGCATGAATGTTCATAAATCATCAATGAATTTCTGGAAAAAATAATTCCACAGTTACACCATAACCATGCTCGTTTTTGTTTTCATTGATATTGAGATGACATTTGCAGAGTACATGTTTTATTCATGTTTAGCTTTGAGCTCACTCGCTATGCCTTTATCATCGCTGCAAATTACTGTATATAGTTGTTACTGGTCACTTTGTCGTATTTTTTTCTTCAAACCAATCAAAATAAGAATTCAGCCATGCAACTTTTGTGTGTTTAATCTAACAGGAAAATAATTCGGCCGCACTCAGATTCAAGTGGCAGCTGTGATGAAGCTCCGTTGGTAAAGCAGAACAAGAGAAAGCAGAATCACCCAAAGTGCCAGCCTTCTATGGTATGGAGGACACTGTTGGTCCCCCAGATCCTCAGATTGCAAGGCCTGTGACAGCCAAACCTGTTCGTCGCCTACTCATTTTTACTGACGTCCCAGTTCAACATCCTGTGCCTACTCACTCCAAGGACTTGTCATCAGATGACAGTGACAGTGTAGAGAATCCATTTACTTCGCATAGTTCTGATGGTGACGTTGCATCGGTCAACGAGAAACAGAATAGTGAACTTTCTCCTACTTCTATGTCAACTCCTGCTGCTACTGCTCCCTCTGGGGCAGGATTTGATTGCTCGTGGTCATCCAGCATTCAACCTGAACATCACCCCATTGAATGTTTGAACATCTCACAACCCGATCATTCAGTTATCTTCCCCTCCAAAAGACTCCATTGACGGGATTGAAGAACAACCAACGCAGAGTGCAACCCAGCAAGTGTCAGATTTGCTTACCGGTGTTCAACATTCCCAACTTGAACAATCAGATGTTTCCATTGGATATTCTTTGTCTGCAAGTTCGTCATATCTGTGAGTGTTCGTCGAACTATCCCCGCCTCCGATCTCACCGTTACCTATCACTCCATCACCAATGTCGGCTTGTACGACAGCAAGAAAGGAGAGAGAACCTTGGTCTCAGAAAACCAAACACCCAATACTAGAAAGTTGCAACTGCCATAACCATTGTTTGGAAAAAATCGGACACCGACAATGCTTTTGCTATTCATCAAGAATACTTGAATCATACCTAGAACGAGCAAAGAAACTGGCTATTCAGTCATCGCATTAAACTAGACCCATCAACAAAAAGAAAGCAGTGTCGTTTTATGGATGAAACAGGAACAGCCGTCAGCAAACGCATTTTTTTTCGTCTGACACAGAAGAGTTTTCCCTTGGAAACGAGTTTTTGAACATGTCATTGGACAGAAAAAGGTGAAACAATGCCCTCTCTGAACAAAAAAAGCGTTTTGTCGTATCACACATAATCAGAGCAATGCCTATCTCTTCAGCAAGGCGTTTGTGGGATTAGGTCTGATGCGACAAAACGCATTTTTTTTCGGAAAAAAGGCGTTTTACGTTTGAGCATTGATTCGACAAAACGCCTTTTTCATCACAGTTTAATTAATTCAGTACCAATTCAAATCAAACTTTACACAAAGTTAAAAGACATCATAACGTGTCACTTCAGTCTATAAAAACTGCATTTTGTTTGCTAGATTTAAATTTAGAGACCGCAAAACTAAATCGCGATTTTCTCGAAACGACATTTTCAGGAAAAAGGCGTTTTGTCCAGTGTGTCTTAACCTTTTGTGTCCCATTCCCCACTTCAATACAAAGGAAGTATGCACTCCACCATATTCGAACAAAGTTAGTACACAGTATAATTATTATCATACAATAATGTAACCGGCTAGGTTGCGCATAACCATTAAAGACGTGTATCTACTAAGTTCGATACTTTAATCTGAGCTAAACAAGGAAGCTTGGTAGGATCGAGTACCTAGTCTTCTCGGATAAGGACGAAAAAATTTCGGAGGGCGCGTGTGCACGTTCCGCACGTTAAAGATACCTTGGCAGTTGGAAATCGTAAAGTGCATGCCGAACAAAATTAAATAAAATTCATCCCTACCATTCCCCCCCCCTCATCTCCCCCCTCCCCCCCCCCAAAAAAAAACCAACCGCCGACTGAAGCTGCACTGTGACGACGATGTGCCTGCACCAGTTATAACTGGGCTGCAATGGCAAAAAGGCAAATCTCCCAAATGGGATTAAAGAAGTATACAAATACAAATACAAATATTTTATCTGTACAATTAAGCTGAATTACAGTATGAAATTTAATCCGAGACACAGAATACCGAGACGAACCATTCCTTCTTCCACTATCTGTCCACAAATTGCACTCTTACAAACGCCGTGAGTACTGCCAGAGAGAATGTATGTACAGAGAGCTTCCACTATCTGTCCGCAAATTGTACTCTTACAAACGCAATGAGTACTGCCAGAGAGAATGTATGTACAGAGAGCTTCCACTATCAATCAGTCCACAAATTGTACTCTTACAAACGCCGTGAGTACTGCCAGAGAGAATGTATGTACAGAGAGCTTCCACTATCTGTCCAGAAATTGTACTCTTACAAATGCCTTGAGTACTGCCAGAGAGAATGTATGTACAGAGAGCTTCCACTATCTGTCCACAAATTGTACTCTTACAAATGCCGTGAGTACTGCCAGAGAGAATGTATGTACAGAGAGCTTCCACTATCTGTCCACAAATTGTACTCTTACAAACGCCGTGAGTACTGCCAGAGAGAATGTATGTACAGAGAGCCTCCACTATCTGTCCAGAAATTGTACTCTTAAAAACGCCGTGAGTACTGCCAGAGAGAATGTATGTACAGAGAGCTTCCACTATCAATCAGTCCACAAATTGTACTCTTACAAACGCCGTGAGTACTGCCAGAGAGAATGTATGTACAGAGAGCTTCCACTATCTGTCCAGAAATTGTACTCTTACAAACGCCGTGAGTACTGCCAGAGAGAATGTATGTACAGAGAGCTTCCACTATCTGTCCACAAATTGTACTCTTACAAACGCCGTGAGTACTGCCAGAGAGAATGTATGTACAGAGAGCTTCCACTATCTGTCCCTAAATTGCACTCTTACAAACGCCGTGAGTACTGACAGAGAGAATGTATGTACAGAGAGCTTCCACTATCAATCAGTCCACAAATTGTACTCTTACAAACGCCGTGAGTACTGCCAGAGAGAATGTATGTACAGAGAGCTTCCACTATCTGTCCAAAAATTGCACTCTTACAAATGCCGTGAGTACTGCCAGAGAGAATGTATGTACAGAGAGCTTCCACTATCTGTCCAGAAATTGTACTCTTAAAAACGCCGTGAGTACTGCCAGAGAGAATGTATGTACAGAGAGCTTCCACTATCTGTCCACAAATTGTACTCTTACAAACGCCTTGAGTACTGCCAGAGAGAATGTATGTACAGAGAGCTTCCACTATCTGTCCACAAATTGCACTCTTACAAACGCCGTGAGTACTGCCAGAGAGAATGTATGTACAGAGAGCTTTCACTATTGTGCACTGCGAGACACGGGAGGCGCCGCGAAACCACTGTTAGCATGGACCTGAAGGTAGGTCGCTGCGATAAACAATATCGGTTTGTGCATTTCCACGGGGCGTAAGAGCTTACAAACGGCTCTAAATTGTTTCGATCAGCCCAAAAATATGAACAAACCACAGTAAACAGATATGCACACAGTCTTAGGTCTCTTTAAATTCTTGTTTACCCCAGCGACCTAGTTTTGCGATTTGGCTGAAGTGACATCTATACTATATATATTTGTGGACTTGGGATTTTTGTGTGCGCCTATCCAAAAAACCACTGACCAGATTGGGGCCAAATTTGGCATGGAATCTTTTTATGATTTATCGGAGGTTCTTAGCTTATTCAGATGTTCGAAACTGTTTGCATTCTATTTGTGATTTTCGGTTATTAAATTTATTGTTTCACCATCATTTAGATCTATTTGGAGTCATGGTTCGCCATTTTAAGGTTTCGTTATCACTTCCTGCGATGTGTTCACTATCAAACACGCTAACCCGTGCGCAAATCATGATGTTGTACGGGATGCGCAGTGTGTCAACTCACAAAGACAGAGCAGTAAGACTTATTTAAAAACAAACAAACAAAAATAAACTAAACAAATAGGAACAGGCCAGATGAAGCAGATCCATAATAACCACTCAGAACTGAAACCAATATTCAAACCGATTTATCCCGGGCAGGGCCGGGGACCTCAGCTAGTCTCTCTATAAATACATACTCTCTGGTACTACTCTTTTTCGTTCAATTATGAAGGTGTATGGTGCGAACTGTTGCAATGTTGACATTGGTGATACACGTGCAAGCCGAGGGGCGAGTTGATTCGTCTCGGTATCCTGTGTCTTGGATTGAATCACTGACTTCATGAAAAATCCCTGCACCAAATTCTGAAGTCCCTCGCCCCACCGGTGGGGCATGTGCCCCACATATAGAAACACTGATTTAACCTCTGTACACATGACTGGGTTTCACTCTAGTACTTAACTGATACACTTTGACAAAGACACAGTACTTCTAACCTCAGTATCATTAACTATAAGAATCAAAGGTATCCGGAGTCCCTCAGAATAAATCTCCCTCCCCTCCCCCTTTTTCATACCTGGGTGTGTGTTTGTGTGTCTTACGTGCTGTCCTTCTCTTCGTCCGTTTTTTAATATTTTTTTTCTCTACCATTAAAAAAAGGCACTGCCACATCTTTCTTTTTATTTGTCAAATTTTTCTGATTGATGGATGGATTGGCTGTTTGACTGATTGGTTGACTGGTCAATGCATGTTGCTCCTAATACCTTCTTCCCTACTCCTTCTTCGTGCCAATATCGCACCTCTTCTATATGCCACTGTAATGTAAGCACAAAGGGAGAAAAGGCTTATAATACTATTTACCGTGGGTAGAACCCCCAGTGGCCTATATCATATAATAATAGATAGCATTGGCACGTCACTGAGGCCATCTTACGACTTCTTAAACCTGTTAATATCGGCACGGCATTGCTGAGAATCCCTTACTACTCCACAAGTTATACGTATTTAGATCTCAATTAGCAACTTTAAACTGCAATTGAATATCTTATTTAGATTCATACCGGTTCTCGTAAATGTAAAAGGAAAACAGTATCGCAAATATTGACAAATCAAAATTTCAGAAATCCAGCTTTCAGGGTTTTAGTAGACAAAGGGTTAACTGAACTCGATGGTGACAACTGGCATAGGTAAATAAACGGGTTTAAGTTTACCATATCAAATGCGAAAAACATTCAATTCACATGTCGGGAGACCAAAAAAAAAAAAAAAATCTCGATATGTGGAGTTCAAACAGATATCCCGATATTTCAGGCATTCTGACATTCGCCCAACCAGAGTAGACATTTGAAACAAGCAGAGAATCAGAACCACAGAGCTAAACAACAGCTATCGAAACAGCTCTGTGATGAGAACAGAGTTATAGAGATTGTGGTGTATAATATACCTACATTTTCGCCAATGTAGGCCTACTCATTTTGCACATTCGATCTACAAATTTGAAGCAAGCGGCCAAGCAGAACAGACAGTATCATAATACAGTTAAAAAAACAACTGGTCTGCTAACTGGGACAAAAAGAACAAAAACTGTATCAACGCTTCGAAGACCGCTTTTCATGGTAATTCTGACTTAATTTGATAAATTTCAAATTTGGTGATCCTTTCTAATGATATAATGACGAAATATCGTATGTACCAGGGCCTGCCTCGAATATTTTGAAAACCTTTGTTCGTTTTAAGAAAAGTAGCTCACAGCGGATGATGAAAAAGTGTTTAGATTTAGATTATGTATTGCAAAAGGCTGTCTGTTTACGGTACAACCAGCGTTTTAGCGAAATAGGCCTAAATTTACATAATTCAGCTGGGGGGGGGGGGTGGGGGGCGTAGTTACTGTTCTAGGTGCATGTTTTTGTAGTACTAGGGTGAAGACTCGGCTCGGCGATTAACACCCAGAACACTCATGTAATATGCTTCCGTCTTGTGTTGTGTAATCCATTCTGGTACTCCTCCCGAAATTTACATTAGGAAGTCTGTTTTCGGTCAGAAAATGCACATGGCCCGTCCGCGCCAGTCAAGAAAACACACTAAAGAGGGGACTTTTGGGCGGGCTTATCAAAAGGTTGGGTTTAATATTTGTATGGGACAAAGAAAGAAGAAAGAAAGAACGAAAGCGCAGGTTAGGGGAGGTCTTCACCATATAACTTTTTGGTAAGTGGCGCAGAGGGGGGGAAGACCTTCCATCTTTGAGTTGAGGATTTCATTTACAGATGGTAATATGGGGTGGGGAGAAATTTGGTAATAGATTGATTGGGGTTAATTTGATCATTCTACTATCTTTTCTCACTCTTGCCATGGCCGATTATTCTGTTCTATCATGAACTTTTGAGCTGGAAGTGGTGACCTTATCAATTTTTGTAATTGAAGCTTGGGTTGGGCTGGAAAAATTCAGCAAAGTATATTTTTCTGCAAGTCCGATTTCACTTGCTCTGGCGAAATAACGTTGATAAATTTAACGACTTAATTGGCTAAAGGCAATTATTGGGTTAAAACTGTTTTGTTTTCTGGATATAACCAGATCCGGTAATCCTTCAGTAAAAAGAAAGTAAAAGCAAAAATTCAGGTGCCCCTTAAGCTCAAAATTACCAGAAATAGTGTTAAAAGGAGCAAATTATGTACGGTAAGGTTTCATAGCAGGAGCCAGACCTATCTGATTTAGATTTTAAGGTAGCCTAAAGTCGCACGATGTGAGGATACGTCGTTGACATCGATGCCAATCCCTTTAGTGATGACTGAAATTAGGTTAAAGAATAAAAGAAACAAGACTTGGAATATGAACCATGAACAACTGAAAATTAAAATTCCCAATGTAATCAAATGGGAGGGTTAATACTCAGTATGAACACTAAACACTGCAGCGTTACCAGATTGGCGTTAGAAAATTCATTTGGGGTTTGGGTGTGTTTCCTGGCTTTTTTCTGTGCATACTAAAATGTTCTGCACGGAAACTACATACCATCACAATTATCTTAAAAACATTTTCTTTGACAGAAATATTTTTTTGTTCACTTCGAAGTTATTTCATGGTTTTCCTGTGATATGACATTAGATTTAGTCTTAGTGTTAGAGCTAATTAGTCGTTCCATGACATTAGGTACATGGCCTGTATTTGTTAAGCTTGTTCCTTTTTTGCTGAAAAAGAAAATTGAATAAAGCGTCCCAACTCTCTATCATTTATAATCGCCAAACATACAAATTTTCCTTGCTTTTTGTTCCATAGTGGACTGAGCCATTCACACCACTTTGCCATGACATATGAGGTTTGAACTCTTGAGACCAGAAGAATTCACCAGAAGTTTACTTACATTTCAAATCTGCACTTGTGACATTGTCATTGTCAACCCCAGTCGACGTGACAGATTCTACAGTCTGATGTGTGAAATATTGCTCCTTTATACCTGAAAACTGGCAACAGTGAGTACCGTTCCATTTCAACTTAAGATTATCACAATTCAGTCTAATTCTTCGGAATTTCCACAATTTATTTCAAAGTTTTCCTAATGATGTAGCATTAGATTTAGTCGAGAGCTAGTCTTTGGTAGATGACCTGTATTTGATGATCCTAGTTTAAAAAAAAAAAATTGAATAAAACCAAACTTTTTAATTCATTACCATTTATAATCTCAAAACATTAAACAGATTTCCATTTGCTTTGCTTTGTTGCACAGGCAGTTGTCAGACAACTGAGCCATATACACCACCACATTGCTACGAGGTTTGAACTCTTGGCACCAGAATATTTCACCAGAAGGTATATCTTTTCACACCTGTGTGACATAAACCCCAGTCGACGTGACAGATTTTACAGCCTGATTGTGTGAAATATTGCTCCTTAATACCTGAAAAATCACAACAGTGAGTGCAGTACCCTTTCAACTTGAGATTATCACAATTTTGTCTAATTCTTCGGAATTTCCACAAATTATTTCAGTTTTCCTAATGGTGTAGCATTGTTGATTTATTCTTGGCCTAGTCTTAGGTAGATGGCCTGTAATTGATAATCTTATTTAAAAAAATTAAATAAAACTGAACTTTTTAATTCAATACCATTAATATAATCGCAAAACGTTATAGATATTCCTTTGCTTTGTTTTGTTACACAGGCAGTTGTCAGACAACTGAGCCATATACACCACCACTTTGCTATGATGTTTGAACTCTTGGCATCAGATTTCACCAGAAGGTATATCTTTTGACACATGTGTGACATTGTTAACCCCAGTCGACGTGACAGATTTTACAGCCTGATTGTGTGAAATATTGCTCCTTGATACCTGAAAAATGGCAACAGTGTATAATACCCTTTCAGTTTAAGATTATCACAACTCAGTCTAATTCTTCGGAATTTCCACAATTTATTTCAACGTTTTCCTAACGATGTACCATTAGATTTAGTCTAGATCCAGTCTTTCCATTTCAGTAGGTACATGGCCTGTGTTTGATAATTCTATTGCTTTTTAGGTGAAAAAGAAATTGAATAAAACTAACCCACTTAATTCATTACCATTTATATCTGCAAAACATCAAACAGAATTTTGCTTGCTTTGTTTTGTTGCACAGGCATTATCAGACAGCCGAGCCACTTTGAAATGCTCTGAAGTTTGAACTCATGGCATCAGAAGAATTCACCAGAATATGTCTTTTCAAACCTGTGTGACATTGTCAACCCCCGTCAACATGACAGTTTGTTCAGCCCGATTGTGTGAAATATTGCTTTTTGATATCTGAAAAAAGTGGCAGCAGTGAGTACAATAGTCTTTCAACCTAAGATTATCACAACTTAGTGGCAAAACACTGAGAACATCACTTGATCTGGATTTCTTTAGCAGTAGTTTATCACAACTCAGTTCGAAGACATGATAAAGCAGCTGAGAGCATCACTTGATCTGAATTTCTTTGGCAGTAGTTTATCACAACTCAGTTCGAAGACATCATGATAAAGCAGCCGAGGACATCACTTCATCTGGATTTTTTAGTCACAATTTATTTAGACAGTTTTGCGCTTGTATTGTTTGTATTTTTGCTATGTACAGTTACTTTATTGCCCAGTAGTAGAGAAGCTTTAACAAAATCGTCTTTTGTATTTTGGACTACGACCAAGACGTTTTGAGATTTGCTTAGTGGAGCAGGACAACAATTTTCTCAGCATTCAGGACTTGGACAGTGCATTAATTATAGTGGGGTTTTATTTTTTCTCATTTTGTATTTTTTGTAAATTTATTTGATCATAGGCAATTCGCATGAGATTAACCTCTCATCGCAAACGAAATGGTCAGAAAGAGAACTTAATATTAGTAACTTGTACCATGACGTAAACTTGACGTAGAGTTTATTTCCATGACGACTTTGAGGTAGTTGTAAACCCTGGCTACCACAGGAATTCTGACACGCTAAACAGGTTGAGGATACTGCAGCAGTTTTGATTTGAGGTGGGTCTTAGGCTAGATTATAGAATTTAAAAATGACCACCACCATAGCAGTCCACCAGATTCAGCCATCAGCACGCTTTTTAGGTTTTCAATATTTTGACCATACTGGAATCTGAAAGAGCAGAGTAACAGCTGCATTATTATCCTAAACTTTGTTGATTTGATAGGGAAAATGAAAATGAAGTTCATAAATGCATCAGCGGTTTCTAAAAAAATTTGAAACAATTATCACATGCATATCCTGCAACTGGGGAAATTGCAGTCAGTGCAGCCAAAATGGTTGAGAACAGAACTGCTCATTATATAAATGTATCAGAATGCAATCAAGATGACGGTCATGGTATATATAATTAAATTATTCAAACCCCAAAATGTAGGTGAGATATTATCTAATTTCAGATAGATAACTTTTTCTCTGACTTACAGCACAGAAGAAAGTAATAAAATATAATATTAGTTTTAAAGTTTTTACACAATACAGTGGATAGACTGATAGTGGTGATATTGGGGTGGAAATTTTAATAACTTTCTAACTTTATGGCTTTGGATTCATTGATGTTAATCAGTATAATAGCAGATTATGGAAGTTTATTGTGCCATTTCTTAGGGGAAATTAGAACCTGAAAGTCAAGGGGGAAAAACATTTTCCTGATACGTGATAGAGCTGCCATAGACAGCATTCCTTTATTTTCCAAGGAATAAATGTTTAAACATAACAAAGAAGGCAAGGCAAATGTGTTTTCCAAACAAAGGGCAGGAGATGCTATTTCCTTCCATATCTTAATCAAGAGTTTGAGATTGCTTAAGTAGAACTACCATAAAGGGATTCACATGCCTTGAAACTGAATTAAAGTTGTTGATTTTATTTGAGATTGTCAGTTGTAGATCACATCAAATAAAAGGATTCATCTAGGCGTAGTGAAGATAAGGCACAATAAAAGGGCGGGTTTCATATATTTTGTCATAATAGGTAAGACTACAAAGTCACAGGTTAATTAGGGGATTTTTTTTGTGTCAGGTCGGTGAAGGCCTCAGATTTGCCAACCCTTAGTATAATAAAATGCCATGTTATAATTGTATTCATATCCAGGACTCATAAAAATTTTAACCTCATCAGTAACTATAAACTCATTTTTGTAATGAACGGACTTATTCAGTTCACAAGTATTTGTTTCTGGTCTTTCAATTCAAAGAGATAATTGCGCTCTTGAGTACAACACTGTGGCAAATCATGTTCAAATTTGAAATGTCAAAGACAAAAATGTAGGATTTTTGTACAGTGAATTATGCTTCATTTTATCTATGGTTCCCAGATCTTGATGAAATTTTCTTAAATTTGAAACTTTTTTCCAAATTGAACTGAGCTAATTTGACAAGTCTGAGGTCTTCATTGCTACCATTATGACAGTAAAATGGTACTATCCTGTGTCTGTTGACTGAGCTGGCAGTCACCATCGAAGGATCCTGTGAAACTTGAGTCAGATAGATGTTTCAGTCATGAAGACAATTTTATCAACTTTAACTGGAACAGAAAATAACTAATTTTCACAGGATCATACACCCAGCACCTCCAGGGTAGGAATTCTAAAGTCTTTTTTTTTTTGTGTGTGCATTGTAAACTAATTTTTGGAAAAGATGTGAAAAGAGATTCATTTCAACTTTAGGAATTGAAACATTAGGCCCACTCCTATCAAAAAAAATTTTTTTTTTATGGAACATTAATAAATACCCAGGAGGTTATTATCACTTATATTTGGTCAGGGTTTTGAAAAGGAAGTCCGTTTTTTTAAAATAAAACTTTAAGTCGTGAGAAATATGAGCAAAGGCTGTGTGGACATAAGAGGTTATACGTTTTTGGCATCAGGTCATCTTGACAATGTATTCAAGATATTCTTAAATTTGGTGGGAGTTTGAAGATCAAGTTAGAATCCGTGAAACACTGAAGAGAAACATGTAGGATTGGGACATAGGTTTAAAAAAAATATATAAAAAATAATTATGGGCTTACTGCTGAGTGAAACATTTAGCCTTTTAGGTGTATTTTGTTTACCAGCTAGAGGCAAAAAAAAAGGTGGGTGGGGGTGGGAGACAAATAAGGAGCTCCGGATACAGGTGAACAGAATAGAACTTGACAAACAGCTAAGAAAGAGATTGGTTCTTTGTATGTGGGCATTAGTTGAAAAGTAGAAAATGAAATTGTGGAGGAAAAGGGATGCGAGAAAATGGAAATGTAACAAGAGTTGGGCCTTCAGTTACTCATGGGAAAGATTCATTCCTGTAAACTGGGATTTGCAAGATAATTTTTCTTTATTTGGACCTTTTATTTGGTTATGTAAAGTTTATTCTGGGTTTGATCTGGGTTGTAATTTTTTTCTCTCAAAATTTTGGAAATCCTCACTAACGTGGTCAATTATTTGTAGTGACCCATTGTCCAGCGAGGTCCCCTTGTTTATGGTTGTGATCAAGTATGTTTTTGTGCCTGACTCTGTTGTTTCTGTGTTGCCCTGTCCCTTGCATGTAGCACAGGATACAGGTACATAAACAATTTTCTGACAATCTTGGTTCTTTAGCTGTTTAGGATCGAGTGATTTTTCTGAATCGAATGAAGTTGGAGTAAACGTACTCCAGTAGGAACCCATACAGGCAGATTAGCACTCTTTCTTTCTTGTACTTTCTATGTATATACGGCTTTCGCTGTCTTTCTCTCCTCCATGTATATACATGTATATATCTCTCGCTCTGTCTTTTCTTTCCCTTTCTCCGTGTATACATGTATAGTATCTAATGTATATATATATATATATATCTGTATATATATATATCTTTCACTCTATCTACATGTATATATATCTTTCACTCTGTCAAGCTACATAATAATATGTATATTATATTTTTCACTCTATCTACATGTACATATATCTTTCACTCTGTCTCCGTTTCTTTCTCTGGAAATCTGACCTAGTCCACACTATGAGAGTTGCCGGTTCATTCATTGTCAGAAAATTAGTTACGTGCCTGTAAGAGACCTCGTCTGGCATAGGAATGGGGAGCTATTAAGGAAGGAAAGGTTGTCGGCGGCGGTTCCCCGATTTCTTGTCTATCGGTGGGGCCCAGACCCGGACCTTCAAAGATAATTGATCTGGAACGTTCCACCACCTGCAGGTCAAAGAGTTGCCCAGGCGCCCGAAGCTCTTTGTCCATCCAGATGGGGGACATTGTCCAATGGTGACACTAGACAAGTATTTTGATTAGGCTGAAGAGGGGATGAAAGTTAGGTTGTTTTTTTTTTTGTTATTGTTTTTGCAAAACCCTTTAGTGTAAAATGTAAACTCAGGCATATGGAAGGCCAGTTACATGTGGAAAAATAGAAAGATATATTTATAAGAAATAGAAATACAGTGTACTCCCTTGGAGGGGAAGTCGGAAAAAAAAAAATTAGTACTCACCTCCAGGAGAGTAATTGGGAAGGGGAAACATCTATAGGCAATCATAAAAAATGAAGAAGGGGGGGGGGATTCAAGGTGAAATAAAGCATCCCCTCCCCCCAGTGAGAGATGATTGGGAAAAGAAAATTGATGACAAATGCCAGTAGCGAAGACCATTGACCAGACACATGGCATGCTCTTGGCATTTTCAAAAAAAAAAAAGTGTCATTCCTGGGAAGTAGAGTGGAAAAATAGAAATATTTATATAAGAAACAGAAATACTCCCTTGGAGGGGAAGTCGAAAAAACAAAAAATTAAGTGTAGTACTCCCCTCCAGGGGAGTAATTCTGAAGGCGGAAAAAAGATCTATAGGCAATCATTATAAAAAAAAATGAAAGGGGTGGGGGGGGGGGGTTCAAGGTGAAATAAAGCATCCCCTCCCCCAAGTGAGTGAAGAACAGACGATTGGAAAAAGAAAACTGATGATGACAAAATGCCGGTAGCGAGCAGCATTGACCAAGGACATGGCATGCTCTTGGCATTTTCAAAAACAAAGTGCCTCATTCCTGGAAAGTAGAGTGGAAAAATAGAAATATATAAGAAACAGAAATACTCCCTTGGAGGGGAAGTCGAGAAAAAAAATAAATAAGTGCAGTACTCCCCTCCATGGGAGTAATTCTGAAGGTCAAAAATAAACAATATAACGCCAAAAAAAAAAAGAAAAAAAGAAATTGGGGGAGTGGGGGGGTGGTCAAGGTAAATTAAAGCACCCCCTCCCCCAGGTGAGTGAAGAGCAGATGATTCAGGAGCTCTGGGGTGGGAGTTTATAAAAAAAAAATAAAGTGAAATGCTCTTTTATTGTTGGCACAGAGGATGGGACAAAAGAAGTTATATTACAAAACTTTCTTTTTTCAGCCCTGGATTGGGTGGGGATGAAAGCGGATTTACAAAAGGTGTTATCTCATCTCAATTTTCTGAACTTTTGCCACTATAAACAGCAATTTCTGTGCTAATTGGCACAAAGGAAATCAGTATTGCCCAGTCACAAGATTTAATGTCTTAAATGTTCTCGCAAGGGCTTGGATAGCTTCATTGTGCATTATTAATCAGCTGTAGAAGTTGACTTGGAGTCAGTAAAAACTGTAAACTTCAATATTGAAAAGGAGAAATACGTGAATAATCCAAGCCCTTTACCAACTGTACTAATCTGCATGTATCCCCCAAGCATGTTACTCACATTTCCTTGGTCAGCTTTACAGTCTGCATGTCAAGGAACTTCAAATTTTGTGACTGGATGTACTACGGGAACATGGTGTGTTCATTTTACATGAATGAGATATGTCTTTCAAGATTTTGCATTTAAGTAATGCACAGACAATTAAAACGTTGAGATAAGAGATACTCTTTTGGGCTTTTCAGAAAATTAAAACTCGACATGGAAATTCTTTTCACAGGGGTGGGGTTGAAACTAGCTGTATGGAGCAGATTACTCTTAATGGTACATAGTCAGATATTTTTCTTTCTTCAAACGAGCAGTCACGACTCATAGGTAGCATGCCAGTTATTTTGTCTTAGTGGAAATTAATTTATCAACATGAAGAGCTGGAAATATTTAGAACCAGTGTACTTATATGAATGAAGATAGGATCCCATCTGCGCCAACTAAAATTTTGTAAACTTGACCCATTTGGTGCAAAGTGTATCATTTACTGACATTTAGTTGTTAATATAAGACCATTATACTTGAACCTATTAAAACATAATGCCATCTTTGCCGATTGAAATTAAGTAAATTTGATCCATTCATTGCAGGTTTTTTTTTTCCTTTTTTTGTTTAAAATTGTTGTTAATGCAATGGAGCTTAAGAGACAATCAGGTGGGGACATAGACTTTCCTTTAGTTATGCTACAGTTAAATCGTATTTATAGCAAACTCTGACCAAATTTAAGAGGCAAAAGAGAAAACCAAAAGAGTGATCGAGTCAAAAGTGTAAAAATAATTCAAAGAGGGGAGAATGGATGAGGTGCACAAACGGTCCATATTTTAAGCACACCCTGACCAAATTTAAATGACAGACGAGAAAACGAAAAAAGTGACCGAGTCAAGTGTAGAAATAAATTTACAGAGGAGAGACTTTGGATGAAATGGAATAACGTTATATTTAAGCCAACATCTTGATATTCAGAGTGACTAGGTTGGAGAAGGATACCAAGTACTGCTACAGGCATTGATTAACCCTCAATATTAATGAGAAAGCAAAAATGTAACTATATGAAGCCAACAACTTAATTATTATAGGCCTACAGTGTCAGGCTGGAGGGGGATACCAAGTAATGCTACGGGCATGGATTAACTTGCAATATTAATGAGAAAGCAAAAAATTAACGAGAGGACAAAAATGTATCTATTTGAAGCCAATAACTTGATACGCAGCGTGACTAGATTAGAGAAGAATAGCAAATAGTGTTATAGGTATGGATTGGCTTGCAATATAAATTAGAAAACAAAAATTTAACTACATGAAGCCAACAGGGTGATTAGGCTGGGAGGTGGATGCGAAGTAGTGTTAGTGTTTCAAGCATGAATCTCATTAGGTCAGTGAAAGCTTCAGTCTTCCAACATTACAATAAAACTCAATTAACATTTTTAAAGAGAGAGAGAGAAAAGGCTGTCTGTTACAAGACCCCTGCCTAAGAAACATGAACGAAACGTAGAGAATCAGAATTGAAAAAGTAACTGACGAAGGGGAGGAGGGGGATGGGTATCATTTCAGTTCTGAACAATATGAAAACAGAAAAGTCATTGTCAAAGATAAAATGAACTGGCGAGCGATGAATCTGGTGGAACTGTATATAGATTGGGTGATGATTTTGGATTTGGGGGGTGGGGGGGGGGGGGGGCATTTTGCTTTTTTTCTGTTTGTCTAAATTATTTCCAGTGTTGTTTAAGCATGGTATTTTTTATAAATTTTGCAAAAAGACGGGTGGGGGGTGAGAGGTTGATTTTGTTGTATTTTTTTAAAATCTAAAGTTATTGGTAGTGCTGTTTAATTATGGGAATTTCCTTTTATAAATCTTGCTAGAAAAAAACAGAAGGGGAGGGGGGAGGAGGAGGGGGGAGGAGAGAGTGGGGGGAGGGGGGTGAAGATCATTCCATCATGTATGAGGGTGTTATTGTAAGATACACATCAAATATGAAAACAGATGGTTTCATTACCAGTTACAATTTAAGAGCCTGTGCAAATACCATGTGTGTCCACAAAGATCTTATACAATGTATCCACTGTTTCATCAGAGTTGCGATAGATGTGCTTACACCTCATCAACCCAAACAGTTATTATGTGCAAGTACTTGATATGACATGTTTGTGTTTTGTATGTTACCAGTACCACGTGGGAGG
Organism: Onchidella celtica; assembly: GCA_963931925.1. Lineage (NCBI taxonomy): Eukaryota > Metazoa > Mollusca > Gastropoda > Systellommatophora > Onchidiidae > Onchidella > Onchidella celtica. The sequence goes on from OZ007583.1 coordinate 23,727,830, forward strand.
TTGGCGGGTGCTACTGGTAGGATTCTCTTTCTTTCCTATCCCCTCTGTCTCATCTCGTCTGTCATTCTTGTCCTTTTCCACCTTTAAGTGTATTTTTGTTGTAATGCCGTGTGAATGAAACAAAAATTATTTGTAGAAAATATTCTGATGTAATTTTACTTTAATTTTATTTTCATTGGGGAGTGGGATAGATATCAGTTCAGTTCTGGACATTCAGAATATGGAACACAAAGCCATAGCTAAAATGTGCTAAATTCTTGAATCTGTAATGTATTCAGATAGGGTGGTGATTTTGATGATTGTTTATAATTGAATTTATTGGCAGTGTTGTTAAATTATGGCAATTTGTTTGACAAATCTTGCAGGAAAGGCGGATGGGGGGGGGGGGGGGGCTGGGGGCTGTAATTTTTAAGGTAAATTATTTGCAATGTTCTTTAATTGTGGTAATTTGGGTGATAAATCCTGTGTGTGTGGGGGGGGGGGTGCTGATTTTTTAAGCTAAATTGTTTGCAGAGTTCTTTAATTGTGGTAATTAGGGTTAATTCTTGCAAGGGGGGGGGGGTGGTTGCTGTATTTTGGAAACTAAGTTATTTGTAATAGTAATTTTTGTCAGGGTTAGGATTAGGGAAAAGTTCAGGGGAAGGGGTGAATTTGATAATTTTTAAACGAAGTTATTTGCAGCATTGTTTAATTATGGTAATTTATTTTGTAAATCTTGTAAAGGGGGGTTTGGGAGGGGGTGAGGGGAGGGTGTAAATGGGGATGAAGAAAAAAAGGCACTGCATTGTATATGGAGAATGTCACTGACCGTTGTACATATTCAAAAATTAAGAGACTGTAACAAGTTTACAAGAAACAATTTATCGGCTTTGTAAGATTGTGTGTCCAAAATATAGATATGTATAATGTATCCACTATCTGTTACATTAGGACTGCCATAAATGAGGTAACATCTCACCTAACTAGATCGTAGTCACCACACTTGATCTTTTTTTACTTGATATGAAAGGTTTGTGTTTTGTATATTACCAGTATCACGTGTGAGGTTGGCGGGTGCTGCTGGTAGGATTCTTCTTCTTTCTTACTCTCTCTATCTTGTCCTTTTCCTCCTCTCGGTGTATTTTTGTTGTCATGTTGAGTGAATGGAATTATTATTTATAGAAAATATTCTGCCATAATTTGTAAACTTTATTTTCATTGCAATTTCTATTCTTTTCCAGGAATGCTTATTGACATTATATTCTGCATCTGCAGGCCTATTTTGTGAGGCACCCCAGGGAAATGGTCCGCATTGCCAATTTTTTTCAAAATTGAGTTAGGGGTATACAGTGAAAGTACAGACTGTGCTAAAAAGGATGCACTTCAAGTTATGGCTGTTTCAAATTGGCAAGGCAGAAAGTCACTTTCAAGAAAATCGCGTTTAAAATCTATGTAAGCTTAAATTTAAAAAGACCATTAGATTGGATCACAGAAAAAATTTAAAAAACAACAAAAAAAAACCAAACACATAATTTTAGGTGGAATTCATTAAAATCCTCTTGCCTATGCGTAAACAAATGATTGAGAAATCTATTTATGCCAAAAACTGACACAGGATCGCATAGGTTCTATCCACCTATTTTCGGCTCTATCTCGAAAGTATCGAGCGCGACATGTGGACCATTTGCCCTAGAGCGCCTCACCACGGTGCAGTTTGAGAAACTTCAGTGTGCATTTCTACTTGTTTGATCACATTGTTCATTCATACTACGTTTCCATACAAATACAGCATTATTTTAGTTTTCATAATGGCAGTGAGAACAGAAATATTGAATGTCCTGCATATGTTAAAGTATCTATGATAAAACTTGAAAACAGTTACTGATAAGAATGGTAGCTGTGTCTCAGGATTCACAAGGTTATCATCTGGATTGTTTAACTACAGGTCTTTGGAAAAACTGATTCACATGTTTATAGGGGTCAATGATGAGATCGTTAAAACATTTGGGCTAAATTGGGACTGGGAAAAAAATTAATTTGAAACACTGGAAATCTCATAAATCTGAAATTATTATGTTGTTAGTTACACTTCATAAATATAACAGAGAAAGGTTTGGGAAGTCAACATGCTGAACATTGTCCTCTAAGTCATTAATTTAAGCTATTAATCTTATTTTCATTGGGGCATGGGATAGGTATCATTTCAATTCTGGACGAGAAGATGTCTCTACTGTAATGTACTTTGGTACAAGAAATAGATTTTAAAATTAACATGCTGAACATTTTCCTCATAAATCATTATGGTTTTCTGACAGCTTAAGATATATTACATGTACATGTTTAGATTATTGAATGTTTACACTTTAATTTCTATAGCGTTATGATAAATAAAAAACATAACTACCAGTAGATAAGGTGATTTAATAATGTGAAAGCAAACTTTGGGAGGAGTTGGAGGGGGGGGGGGTCCACTTTGAATCTAAACAAAATGTTTAAAATTTTTATTTCATTGAATCTTATCCGCGGGGGGGGGGGGGTAGAATAACACTGGATAACAGAGATACAAAGTTGTTTATGCTTTTTGCAGTTTGCACTTCCATCATTTCAAGGATGGAGACATAGGCTGTGGATTGTTTTGTTGATTTAGACTAGCAAAAGAATTTCTTATTTCTCTTGAGTCCTTTCGTTTTAAGATATCCTGTATTTTAGGAACCTTTTAACTTCTCATTTAGGTTTGATCGTGATGCTCAGGTTTTATGTATCAAAGCTGCGGATTTTGGAGTCCGGAGTTTTAATGTTGGCAGATTTTGTTTTTAAAGTTTTGGAGAGTAGTTGATGATCAGTGCCTTCTTTTAAGTCGTTTTTAGGAGTAGAGGATGAGTCGTTTTAAGTATTGTGTAGTGGTTCCTCTTGTAAATTTCTGTACATAAGGGTTGATTATGGAAGTTTGGTGGAGAGGTTGTTATGATGGTATGGATATTGGCTCTTGATCCAACGGTTTCATTGACTTTCTTCAGACAGATTAAGGAGTTTGACAAGTTGGAATTTAATTCTGCTGGAGTTTGGCAATTATGTTTTTGTGTCCGGATATTCACTGATTCAGATGTTGGCAAGTGATTTAAGCAATGTGGTGTCAAAAAGGGCAGATTTTCTTTCACCTGAACAATGAGAGTGTACACTGCAAACTATTACGTGATAAGGATTATGTGAAAAATAATGTACAAGTATAGAATATCCAGTGTTTATTCTGCCATGGAAATCATTAAGGCTGTAAAAATGGGGCTAATGATAGATGTGAACAATTTAATGGGGATGGATTGGGCTTTCAAACCCAAGACAAGGGAATGGAGATGCAACAGTGCTCATAACTTTGAGAATAGAAAAAAACAGAAGTTGCAGAACTCGTACAGCATTTATCTGACATGTACATTTTTTTTTTCAGAATCATTATAAATCAAATCTTATCTGATGAGGACAATACTAATATATTTCATTTCAAAGAGGAAATTAGAACCTGAAAATCATAGGGCAAATTTTTCCTGACACGTCTTAGAGCTGGCATAGACAGCATGACATTTGTTTTATTTTCATAGGAATTTTTGGTCATGATGATTTATCTTTTATATCTGTTTTGTTCTTGTTTCCAATTCCATCTAATTCATAGAGCTAATTTATGCTGGCGATGACACTGGATTGAAAAGCATTTAAATGTTCAAAGCAGAGGAACTTGACAACTATGATGTCAGTAAATTTGGGTGTGAAAGGCTTATAGGTGATAAATGTTGATTTATGATTTGAGGGATAATTTGTAAAATGGGAGGGCAAGATCTCAACCCAGACTGAGTGCTTAGTTGTTGACACATGCAGGACATTAAATATTATGTCTTATCAAAATTCTTTGCAGATATTAACTCAGGAAGACAAATACAGTGGGAAAAGACAACAAATGTTCTGAATATAATGGCGGTCTTCAGTTTTTTTTTTTCTCAGGTTGATTTATCTTCAATTGATACAACTTTTTTTTTTTTTAATGGGGTCTGATAGATTCAAAAGAAGAGAGAGAGAGGGGGGGGGGGTACTGAGCTACCACTTACAACTCATATAAATTTATATAATTTCAGTTTCACAATGTGGACACAATTGGGGTGCCTGAAATAATATGGAAAAATTACTGTCACAACTAAGTCGTCTTTCAAATTTGAGTAATTCTTTTCAAGCCTTTAAACTACAGTGGTTTGTGTATGAATTTTTATGTGACTGATATATTATTTACGGTTGATATATTGTCACTGTTCTATGCTAATGGCACATGTCAGATTTATGCCAAAGACAACTGAATGTTCATTGCATTCCTGAGCATGAGGGTTGTCTCATATTATAGAAAAAGAAATGTGTCAATGGGAAAATGGAATAATCCAATAGAATCATAATGACAGGAAAAGAAACGTTTTCTCTTAATACCTCAAACGTGTCAAAAATGACTCATGCTATTACCATGGAGTATTGAATATATGTGATTATAATGTGATTGATCTTTTGTATGTGATTGATAATGTGATTGATAATGTGATTGATAATGTGATTGATAATGTGATTGATAATGTGATTGATAATGTGATTGATAACTGATTGATGATTTGTTTACAATTGGTCAGTGATTAGGATACACAATTGATCCGGTTGGAAACTAAACAAACAAAAGTTGTGGCTTATTCATTGAAGGGGGAGGGGGAGGGGAGGTTGCTTGAAGAAATTAAAATTTATTTAGCGGCCACAGAAATGTTCTAGACTGGGGGAAAATATGTACATGTATATTGTGTATCCTATTCACTGTGCTGCTCAATGTAAAACATTCACCTACACTTAGTTTACAGTGAATGCTATTACATAAACAACATAGGGGAAGGGAATCAACGGTTGTATTAGGATTTTCTGGGTGTGGTTTCACAATGTATATCTTGATGTGATTAATCTTATATTGCTATGTGTTAGAAAATCAGTGTTATAGTTAGAATGATCTATCACACATCTTATGTAAAGCAGTGCGCACCGTATAGGATTAGAAACTGAATAGCATACAAAGATTTCACTTGTAAACTGCTGATTTTCATATCTTGGGTGTTAGATCTCGTCAGTAAATCGTACAGTGCAGTATAGTCTGGGAGGGGTGGGGGAGAGGTGGGTTAATTTAATCTAATATTTCTTGGCTGCAGAAAATTTGCTTTCCCTAACGTTGAATTAATTGATCAGTGTGACAAATGACAAAAGAAAATCCTTATTCCTTACGTTTGAGCTTTGCTGCGTAGTCAGTTGGGAGAGCGAGTTCTACTGTACAGTTAAAAGTTTGTCTCAAATTGTTCTATTTAGTACACTCTGCTGTATGCTGGTACTGTAAGTCAGTTTTCTTTCTTTTTTGTTCTTTGGGGAGGAAGGGGGGGGGGGGGCTGGGGGGGGGGGGCTGAGGGTCTACTCAATCTGTAGACAATAGCCATGTACAGATCCATGTTTTCTTGTTAAAATTTCCTTCAGTTTCAATTTGCTGTGTTTATTACATTCAGCAGTTCAAGCAACTGAGGTGTGCTTAATTATATTCCTGACTAATCTTGCAATTTGTAAACAGTTTACACTCTTAATATAGGTGCTCATTATCAATTTAGTCATGTTTTTGTGTTGTTGTTTTTTTGTTTTTTTTTTTTAAGTTGTTCAATATGGGACTGACAGGATGAAAGTTAAAAATGTGATAGGGTGGGACAATGGGGGTTGAAGCATCCTTCACACAGAAAAGCAATGACAACTTTGAATCACGTCCTAGTCCTGAAATATTTTTGTAAATTTGTATTACTTCACATGTTTTGCTTACAAATATTATTTTGTTTGTTGAGAATTTTAAAAAAAAGCAAAAAAAAAAAAAGCCTGGAAACTCCTGGTCGTTTGTATTTGTGTTTTGATTCCTAAGGGAGAGCTCATATTTGTTTGTTGGTTGAAAGCTGGAGTGAGGCATAATAGTGAAGATCATTAAACATACTTTGTGTCACTAAAAAATACATTTTGACCAGACGTTTAGCATTTTGTTGTAATTCTGTTTGATAGCTGCAGAATACAAGACAGAAATACTGGAATCGCAGAAATTACAGAAAGTTCAATTTTTTTTTTGGTCGATTCCTTTTAAAAAAAATGTGACACGAGAAAAAACCAGCTAAGAAAAGGATTTGGTCTCTGTCACATCTAGGCTAGTGGCCCCACTGAGACTAGTCTGACTTGCAACTGTTTCGACTCAGTGCGCGAAGTTTCTCTTGCCGTCAGATGTCTCAAGACAAGTTTTGACATACCCGAGCTAGTGAGACTGGACTTGTTTCCTCAGTGTCGCCAGTGAGCCAGCCCCCGTTCAACTCCACCGTCCACATATCATACTAAAATCAAGACAAAACGGACTTGATTCGGTGCGTCGTCAGTCATATGGGAATGGTGTGAAAAACAACAAAAAACGGCCGGATCACTTCTCAGTAACTCCCATTGGATGTTTGGGACTGACGGTCAGTGCTGTATTTTCGAAACACGCAAAAGAGTACTATGAAACCACGTAAACTGCCGGCTCTTTACAGAGTACTCGTCAATATCTTTCATTTCACCTGAAGGATGTGTCGCACTTCAAGAAGGTAAATTATCATATAATAATGGAGCTTGGGCCCAACTTTGCGACCGCAAAGGCTTTTTTACTACGCAACGTAGAGAAATGAAACTTGGCACATGTATGTAAAATTTATTAAGCCCGTACGTGTCGAGCTCATTTTTTCCCGAAACTCTTTACTTTTCCCAGAAATTCAGTTATATCAGTTATCAATTCATGATTGCGAATACGACGTGATAATGTACTTCCGTCAATTGCGTCATTTCCGCCTCTTACCGGAAATGTAAACTAGAGTTCACGATCCAGCCACGCCAAGAAAACTTTGATAGTGATACCGAGTATAGTGTTATACAGATGAGTGAGTGCCATTCATTCATACCAAGAAAACTGTGCGTAAACATTTAGATCATTTTTTTACGAACACATGAGCCCATGAAAAATGCTCGGTGCGCATTACTGTGCACTGTGTTCTACTGTAATACTATCCTATCTATCTATTGATCGCCGATTTTATGTGGATGACCCAAAGTGTCTCGACATCAATGTCTTTGTGCTGATTCCTTTCGGTCTGGTGACCTTTGTTTTTTACCATTCGAAGAATGGGGCAGTTACTAGTACATTTAATATAGAGCCTTTCAATTAGACTCTGCGACGGAGCACTTATCTTTTACATAAGGCTGAATTTTCATGTATTAATAATTAAGTTTACCGGGTTTTTCAAGAAGATCCAGTCAATTGATAAGCGAACTTTTTTCTGCAAAAAATACCGATAGGTTACCCTACCCTTTATATCTCCGGTTTCAAAGGACGACGACGGCATTTTAAAACCGTATAATTGTCTCCCTGAATGTGATTATAGGGGAAGGAGAAGAATACTCGTCGGAACAAATTATGGAGGCCTGTAAGAAAATCTCGACATAACAAAACCTAATGGAGGAAGCGGGGAAAAAATAACCGTAGGCCAGGCCGCACTGTACAGCTGTGCTTTCGATTATATTATCATAACTGCAGTCTAAATACTTTTTTTTTTCAGCAAGATCATCGCATGCCAGGACTCGTCAAAACAAGAAGCCTGCTTGATATCGGTGCCATTACAACATGTAACTGTAGTCCTTTCTATTGATATATATAACACTTCTATATTTAATTATACGGGGCTGAGAAACAGCAGGTTGAACTTTTCCCTTTCTGGAGAAAACAAGGTACTGTGACGGCTTGACCCGCTGTTTTCGCTGCCAACGAGTTTAACAAATTCATAGACCACTGTCAAGGAGATAAAGGCAGCCAACTACAACAAAACAGATGTTTCCGTTGCCATTCCAGACTGGGTTTTTCTACTGTGATGGCAAAACAGGAATGAGAAAATTGTTTTTCGCCGTGTCATTGTTCTCCTTCTATGTCCTTGGTTGGTCTTCCAGCAGACCACAATATCTCACTAACGTAGGACGGGAGAGCTACGGCTGACCATAATGAAAAGACCCTATTGACAACAATGCTATCGATGGAAGTGTTGGCCCTCAGCTGACAGACTCCTTACGTACCAAACATAAAAAATGCCGTTTTTTTTACGTTGTTGATGTCAAGCCAGAGAACGTATGGGTTTCGAAGACAATGTTAAGAGAATCCAATTATCCCTTCACTTTTCGTATCTCCTGGGCATTTTCTAATATTTAATACGCTGTGACGAATGATAACTTTTCTATGACATTCAGATAAGAGTAAGATGTGAGAATAGTCTGATTCCTTTATTTGTAGCATTAGGTGTAGCATTTCATTATGTGTATTACACTAACTAAAATTACTTTGAGGCTGCTTGGAACATGTAGTTAAAATACTCTCAAAACGTTTTTTGTTACCAAATTGTGGCCAGCTTCAAAAAAAAAATAATTTATTATTGCCAATTAAGTAAACTGTAACAGCTGAGGTTGTTCTAGCACGTTATAGTAGGGGGGAGTTAGTTGATATAACTACAACCCTTTAGAAAACGAAACTATTACAGCTGTAAAATAAATAAACACGAGATCCGACGATAGATTAAATAATACTAAAGTTTAATAACTGTATAGTGAACAATAAATTACTAGGAAGACACCAGCGAAACTAAATATCTACGCCACACAAAAGGAAACTCACTTACTCACCGACCAACCACTCACACAGGTCTATATATATAAACATTCCCACAGAAAGTTCCCGAAATAAACGTTACCTTTGCCCTCGCACAAACTAACCAATCACGCATCAATACGTCATCAGGTTACATCACTCAAGGCCAAATCTGGCGTAAACATCCTTCTCCACAGTGTTATCGAATGTTCGGGAACATACTAATATTTACTGAACGAGTCAAAACACCTGACAACAAGCGGGCGAGGAAAAAACTACTCACTAGGAGAAGAAGGTCAGGTCACGGAGTACAGTACACTCTAGCGGTTGTCAAGAAGAAATGAACACATGCTCACCAGTGTAACAAGAAAACGGGGGAGGGCAAGGAATAGCTTGCAGATGCTACACAACTCCCCAATTTAAGTTGAATATTTTCAACTCCGAAACATTATTCAGCGTCTGCAATCTTGAAATAACAATCTTACAGTACTCCCAATCTCACAAAGGTAGTTGCTAATTCTATTACAATTATTAACAATTTCAGTGCCTTCCCAAATTTCATCGCAAATACAATACAATGCAATATCCTTTGCATCACTAATACCATAACTAATACAATACCGTCATTGCTTCCCAATAGTAGACAGTAGGCCTACTAGTCAAAATAACACAACGCCACCACTGTGGTGAAACAATGGTCAATGATATTATTACAAATCATATAAGGTGAAACGATGGCCCATCGTTTACATAATGCTTCGTGCACGAATCATAGCATATAACTTGTTGTACATAACATGGTTATCTCCAAAATGTATAACTCATACGTACAATCGCAAAAATACCAATACATACCGACCACTGGTTAGGGTCTTTCTTCATCATATTAGGTCAAAACAAGTTACAACATTGCAACATAACACAAACACTGCTTGCTCGCAGTCCCCATTTGGGTTACATTTTCCAAAAATTACACCAAGTTCCATTGGTAACTAATATGACATAGCATAAAATCAAAATGTGACTAACACATCATGACTCTCTATCAGCCATCAATTCAATATTCAGTTACAGATGAACTATGTCCCCAATTACAGTACAATACTGCCGTCCTAGCAATTCATCTAGTAGGCAAAAGTATGGGTTACAATGCATTTCACTGATAGTGTACTACTTTAAAATACCCTGCTCAGGAAGTCGGCACAGACATTTTCTCTGCCTTTTACGTAGTGAATCCTGAATCGATAAGACTGTAAAAATAAACTCCATCGTAATAACTTTGGACTGTCAAACTTGGCAGAGTTCAAAAACTCTAATGACCGATGGTCAGTTTGGAGCACAAACTCCTTTCCATACAAATACAAAGTAAACTTTTTTACAGCCCAAACAATAGCTAAACATTCGCGCTCTGAATATTTTGTCTCACGAGGCAATAGCTTACGACTAGCATATGCCACAGGGTACAACTTTCCCTCGTGTTCCTGCATAAGACTAGCGCCTAATCCGCGATCTGATGCATCAGTTGCTAAGACAAACTCTTTGGAAAAATCTGGCAAACATAACACGGGTTTGGAGATAATGACATTCTTCAAAGAGGTATACGCTTTGTCCTGCGTTTCATCCCACTGAACTATATTGGGCTGACCCTTTCTAAGTAAATCAGACAATGGTGATGCAATCGCTGAAAAGTTAGGAATAAATTCATGGTAATATCCCACTAATCCTAAGAATGCTTTCACTTCCTTCTTAGTGGTGGGTCTGGGTGCGTCTCGTACCTTACATACATTCTCTTCTAACAGGCCAATGATACCTTCTCCCACTAAGTGTCCAACAAAGTCTACTTCAGACGTTCCAATCAGACACTTCGATGGTCTTGCAGTTAATCCAGCTTGGTCCATCCTCTGCAGTAAGCCCTTGAGAGTCTTCACATGCTCGTCGAATGTCTCTGTATGAATCAGCAGGTCGTCCACATATGCTGTCACATTGTTCATTCCACGGATCAATGGCTTTACGATCCTGTTCAGCGGGGCTCCTGAGTTCATCATCCCAAAAGGCATCCGAGTGAATTCATAGTGCTCGCCCATGGTGACGAACGCCGTCTTGGGAATGTCTTGCTCTCGAACTTTCACTTGCCAGTATCCCTTGCTCAGGTCAATCCGAGAGAATAATTTTCCTCTCGAGAGACTCTGAAACACTTCTGATGGCGCTGCTGTCGGATGAGGGTCGAATACTGTGATCTTGTTTAACCTCCTGTAGTCGATGCAGACTCGGTTGGATCCGTCCTTCTTCTTGACGACAACAACAGGTGAAGCATAAGCTGATGAGCTCCTTCGAATGATGCCCAGCCGTCCCATGGTGCTAAGCTCCTCCTTCAATGAGTCGCGCATAGCGTAGGGCACCGGGTATGGTCGTTGACGAACTGGTACTTCTGTCGTCAGGTCGATGCGATGTTCACCCAACTGACAGCATCCAGGGAGATTGGTGAAGACGTGCTGGTAATTCTTCACCACATCGCAGAGTTCTTGACGTTGTTCCGATGTCAGTTGCGTTCCATACTGGACATCTCTGTAGCCTTCATTCTGGTCCCAGCTTCCTAGGTCGGCAAGGTCCTCCGTCGTTCCACCGTTGTCGCCTTCCAGGTCGCAGTCCTCGATGATTGTCATGCCAGCTGACTCCACGGGTTGACTCTTGTCCATCATGTCGTCCTCTGCCAGTACAGTCTCAGCACTATCACCGCCGCCGTCCTTTATGGCGTTGACATGTCCAGGCGTGATATCTCTCCTACTGTTGTCCATCCCACACATCTCGGTCACAATAGGTCTCGGTTCCATTGCCACTGCTGCTGCTTTTGACGTCCTTGGAATGTATCTCTTGAGGAGGTTGGCGTGCAAGGTCTTTTCTTTTGCACCCATCTTGACTCTATAGTCGTTAACACCGACAACTGAGACTACCTTATATGGTCCCTTCCATTGGACTAGGAGCTTGTTAGTGTTCGTCGGCAGTAGCACCAACACTTCATCTCCGGGGCGGAACTTCCTCTCTCGCGCTTTCCGGTCGTAGTAGGTCTTCTGTCTACCTTGAGCCTTGGAGAGTTCTTCCGTCGCTAACTTCCATGTGTCCTCCAGCCTCTCACGTAGTTCCACGACGTACTGGTAACTGGTCTTCGTTTCCGGCTCCTCTACATCCTTGGTCCATAGTTGTCGTAAAATGTGCATTGGTCCTCTCACAGTTCTCCCATACAGCAACTCGAATGGGGCAAACTTGGTCGACTCTTGGAGAACTTCACGATATGCGAAGAGCAGCGGGTTGATGTATCTGTGCCACTGCTTGGGTTGCTCTGCGCACAGTCGTCTCAATGTTTTCTTCAGCGTGCCGTTGAATCGCTCCACCAACCCGTTGCACATAGGGTGGTAGACTGTAGTGGTCGACTGTCGAATTCCCAGTAGTCTATTCGTTTCCTTCATGACATCTGACATAAACTGGGTCCCTTGGTCCGACAAGATCTCTTCGGGCACACCCAAACGGCTGTAGATGTTCACTAAGGCTTCTGCTACCGTTTCTGCGTCGATCTTCTTCAAGGGTGTGGCTTCGGGGTAACGAGTAGCGTAGTCTATATACACCAGGATATACCGATGTCCACCTTCACTTGGGGGGTCGATAGGTCCTACTAAGTCCACGGCCACTCGCCTAAATGGTACGTCCACTACTGGCATACTCTGCAGGTGCACCTTTGGGGTCGCTCCTTTGTTCACCGTCCTCTGGCATATGTCGCATGAGCGGCAGTATCTCGCGACGTCACCTTCAATTCCAGGCCAATAAAAATTGCTCATAACTCTGTCTTTGGTTTTCTTCACGCCGAGGTGTCCTCCGACGATCGAGTCGTGGGCTACACTCAGTACATACTCTCTCAGTTTTTCGGGTAGTACCACTTGCCTTATAACCGTCGCCTGTCTCAGGTCTTTGTAGATCCGGTACAGTACTCCTCCATGTTTCTCAAAATGAACAGATTTATTGCCTCTATTAGTTGGGATCTTCTTCTGCTCTAACTTCCTAATGACTTCGTCTTCTTCTTGGAGTCGGATAAGTTCCTCTCTATCCACTCCCGCGTGCCGTTCTGCCCTCGGCACCTTCAGCGACGTAGACCGGTCCTTCCTCTTCTCCTGGGCCCTCGTGGTCACCGCTCCTACCATCACCTCAGTATCAGGGTCGTACGGATCCTTCGCTCCGTCCACGTTCCCGACTACTAGGTCGCAGATGGTCTCCGGGAGACACAGCGCCGTCACTTTGCCCGTCAGGTAAGGCGTCTTCACATCGATAACGGCTTCCTCCGCCGCTAGCAAGGAGTTATCGATCCTCGCGATAAGTTTCTTCCCACCGGTGAGCTGTCCGTCGTCCACCAGTGCTCGCCGCACCACTACACCTTCACAGCCGGTATCTCTTAGGACATCTACCGCTCGATTTCCAATCAAGCCCTTCATCACTGGTAACTTCAGTTTCTCCACGGTCCTTCCGTCACTGCATCCTCCGCAAGTAACAGGCACCGCTAACTGTAGCTTCCCGTCCTTCATTACCGCTTGAACGTTGATGCTGGTGTCAGCCGTCGTCACATCTTGTCTTGACGACTCGTCCGCCGCTATAACTACGGCCGCCGCCGCCTTGTTCGGCTTGCCTCGTCCCATATCCTTCTGGGCTGGACACATCCTCCGAACGTGGCCTGGCTTTCCACAAAGGTAACATTTCAACTCACCTTTGTCGTTTATCCTTGCACGACACTCCCTCGTCTTGTGTCCCGGCTCCTGGCACCTATAACAGACCTGTAGACTTCTGTCTCCGTTGGGTCTCCGTCGCACTGGCCGGCTTTGCTGTCTGGCGCTTCCTCTGAGTGTCCGGTTCCTCGCTACCAGGTACGCCTCCGCTGAATCTGCGATGTCCTGTAGCGTCTTTGGTTTCCTCTCCCTCACATGGGTTGCAAGGTCTGGTGGGCAGGCATCCATGAATTGCTCTCTGACGAACAGATCTCTCACTCCTTCGTAGGTCTCCTCCGTCTTCGACAGCTTTATCCACCTCTCTAGATAGGTCTTGATCCTGGTCAAAAACATTCCAACATCTTCTCCATCTTCAGGCTTACCTTGTCTGAACATGAGTCTGTATCCGTCCTCTGACAGGTTGTACCTCTTCTGCAACGCTTCCTTGACCTTGTCGTAGTCCTTGGCTTCGTCGATCGGTAGTCTGCAGAAGCACTCCAAAGCTCTCCCGGTCAGCAGGGCAGACAGTGATGTCGTCCAAGTGGATCTGGGCCATTCAGCTGTCTCAGCAAACCTCTCAAACCGCAGCAACCAGCTATCCAGATCGTCCTTCTTGTCCTGAAATGCAGGTAGCTTGGGTCTCTTAGAACTGGCGTGGTCGCTGGTCCCCTGCGTCGACTCGCCTCCACCCTGATGGCGGATCCTCTCCATCTCCAGCTCGTGGTTCATCTCCTTCTCCCTGTCACAAATCCCAGACTGGGAGATGTAATAGTTTATGACAGGACGACAATCACGAACAAACAAGTTTAACACTTAACAAAACAATCCATCAGACTCACACATTTATTAAACATAATTATACATATAATAGCGCAGTTACATACATTATATTATTGAAATGACTGCCGTACAACGGCCTTATTCTCACACACACTCTCCCCCGGATCCACAATCCGGTAGTACTCCTAAAGGCACTTCGGCCTCAGCCTCTCCCCTCAGGGTCTTAATAGCACATTAATAATTTACTGGCACCGCAGTCTCTCAATATCCCCTCCCTATTGTCATACACCTTAGCACTCCCCTAGCACCTCAGCAGGGCAATAACACATTATTATTTCCATAGCCATCAACATGGCAACAACATAGTATCAGTTCACTAGCCTATCAACATGGCAACAATATAGTATCTCATTCACTCTCATATCTACGTCCCTGTCCGTGGCCTGACTGCCACGACTTTATGTGCCTCTACTGTCCTGTACTGACAGCCTCACTTCTGGCCTATGTGTGGCCTCCGGCCCTATGCTGGCCTATCACTTGTGCTCATCGAGGTGGCTCTTCGGCCCGTCCCCGACACCTACAAGAATAACATTACATTGGTATAATACCCTACCACTTCTATTCACTCCACCTCTCCTTACAATCCATGAAGCGTACACACACTAGTTCACCTTTCACTCACCACACATCTTACGGTAACACACCTCCATCGGAGTACACACTACTCACTCGCGCTACAAATCCATGAACTCACTTTCATCCATCGCTCATGGCGCACATTGCTATATCCAATATCAAGGACTTCCACATTCCTCACACATACTTATTCACATCATGGTAATAGACGAATATAATATAATACATCAATCATAATAATCAATCAACGTTCTACATACCAGTCATTACTGGAACAACACTCATCCGTCTCCCGACTGCTTTCACTTATGTCCGCCCGCTGGGCTCTTATTCACAGGTCCGCTCCGTCGGACCTTCTAACTTGCAGTGATAGTTATACAGCGCTTTCGCCTCATTCAGACCCCCCCACTACTCACAACAGCACGCTTAACTTGCTGTCTACTGTG
This sequence comes from Onchidella celtica, assembly GCA_963931925.1. Classification (NCBI taxonomy): domain Eukaryota; kingdom Metazoa; phylum Mollusca; class Gastropoda; order Systellommatophora; family Onchidiidae; genus Onchidella; species Onchidella celtica. The sequence continues at coordinate 23,743,150 of OZ007583.1, forward strand.
AGTCCTTCTTACTCTACACCCGCTCTGTAGCAATCCCCTTAATTGCACTCACTCCACTCGTGACACTCCCGAGCCTGTCGTTCAGCCTCCTTCTCCTGTCGTTGAGCCTCCAGCTGTCTTTCTCTTTCTAGGCCTTCACGGAGGTAGTCCCGTCTCTCCTGCCCAGTGAGCTCCATAGCGTCCGCTTCCTGGCTAAGCCTTCCAATAACCTCCGGCATGTTGTAGATAGCTTGTCGATGATATTCTACAATAAACTATGTAAATAAATCTAGTAATTTTGATCTGGTCCGCTCGAATATGGTCGGATCCCGGACGAGCCCCCAATATGTAACAGCTGAGGTTGTTCTAGCACGTTATAGTAGGGGGGAGTTAGTTGATATAACTACAACCCTTTAGAAAACGAAACTATTACAGCTGTAAAATAAATAAACACGAGATCCGACGATAGATTAAATAATACTAAAGTTTAATAACTGTATAGTGAACAATAAATTACTAGGAAGACACCAGCGAAACTAAATATCTACGCCACACAAAAGGAAACTCACTTACTCACCGACCAACCACTCACACAGGTCTATATATATAAACATTCCCACAGAAAGTTCCCGAAATAAACGTTACCTTTGCCCTCGCACAAACTAACCAATCAGGCATCAATACGTCATCAGGTTACATCACTCAAGGCCAAATCTGGCGTAAACATCCTTCTCCACAGTGTTATCGAATGTTCGGGAACATACTAATATTTACTGAACGAGTCAAAACACCTGACAACAAGCGGGCGAGGAAAAAACTACTCACTAGGAGAAGAAGGTCAGGTCACGGAGTACAGTACACTCTAGCGGTTGTCAAGAAGAAATGAACACATGCTCACCAGTGTAACAAGAAAACGGGGGAGGGCAAGGGATAGCTTGCAGATGCTACATAAACCTAATCCTCTCCTCGACCAAACCCTAAAGCTTTACTAAAAGATTCAGTGTGCAAACAAAACCAGCAACTCCGTAGGAAATCAACACAGATCATCTTAACGCTTGTGGGGTACTGAGTCAAATATGTTTTATGTCTGTTTTGATTCAATGCCCAGGTCGCCCTTTCCACCAAGACAGTTTGGACAGTGAGACAGACAGACAGACAGACTTGTTTAGTTCTCGTTAGCACCTAAAACCCCGTTTAACTTCATAGTTCACAGTTAAGACTAGAATCGAGACAAAACAGTTCTGATTGGGTGCTCCACCATTCTTCTTTTTGTGAATGTGTGGCATGCAATTGCCAACTATCAATAAAATACATTTTAACTGAATGTGTAGGCTTCAAGCATATCCGAAGAAGACACTATGCCCGCGGTTCCATGAAAGAATTATTCTCTGACGTGAATCCACAGCGCATCGTGTCAGTTCTGAAACAGGTCGAACTCCACAAGTTGATTTAACAGACTATTATCATATTTACAAAATTCATAGACATTTTTTTCCAGCAAGGACCTGTCACGTTAAAATTTTAATGCGGGCCTTTTCCCGTTAGATCTTTAACTTCACTTTTATCTGATTGTTCCTATAGGCAACTGAGGGCTGAAAACTAGCCCAAAGAGAGAGAGAACGAAAAAACCGTCAGAGGTGCAAAGTGGCCGTTATCGTGCCGACGCGCCGTTAAACTCAAACTCAAACTCAAATTTCTATGCAAAAATACCCCATAGCAATTTCACCTTTCATCGTTCACCTAGGCATTGTCCATCCCCTGCAGGATGTAGCTCTCCGGCAATGACTTCCAATCCTTGCTGTCTGATGTCTTCCTCATCCATGTTGTTCCCCCTTCTCTTTTTAATATCATCCTGCCATCTTCTTCCTGGTCATCCTTGTGTTCTTTTTCCTGTCCATCGGTTGCCATTCAGTGCAGAATTTTGTCCATCTATTGTCATTTATTCTCCCCACAACGCGACATGGGTTGTGTTTTCATGTGTATTTGCATGTGTGTGTGTTCTACATGTAAATATTCAATGTGGACACAGGTGTGACCAGTTTAAACTGTGTGACCGCGGGAGAGGATGGACAGCAATAACTGTTAGAGAAGATGAGCTCAGTGCGCAGTGGTAGATTTTAATCGGCCGACTAGTTGGATGGTGTCGTTACAACATTGTTTCAATGAGACCTCACCCATGAGCCAATTAGTTGTATCTCACTGAAACAGTGTCGTGACGTCACTATCCAAATAGCTGGCCGATCATAATGGACTGGTGTGCATCGGGCCTAAGATCCAATTGGAATTCAATGTCCTGACGTCACCATTCAACTAGCCTTTGATCAAAGTCGGCTAATGCATTCCCAACCTAATTGTAGCTTACATGCTGTGAGGAAATCGTTGTTAAATAGTGTGTATAGAGTGTGGAGAAAGAAGCTTTGCTTGGGTGTGTGTGCACTGAGTAAACCCCTTTTTGTCACCATGCATTCACTTCAGCTTCCGAATGCCGGCAGTATGTAAACAGCTTTGGAAAACTGGGAAAATTAGATGTTAAGCTCTTGATTGTAGGACATTTTGAGCCGGCTGTAGGACAGTGTCGCATGTGTCAAGTGTGTCTATGTTTGCATATTGCATCTGTGGATACACGTAACATTTTTCATAATTATGTTCATGTGGATAAACAAAACGAGACGAGACGGAAGTGGAAGCACTGGAGGTTCTAAAAGGCGCTGTGAAGGTTTTTTTCTTTTCTTTTGACATCTTTTAGGCTTTTCAGCAACACGAGACCGACGTTATTCAGCAAAATTGCTGAAAGCAAAGGCATTGTGGGCTTTAAGTGTCGACACGTTGGATAGGGACACGCTGATCTACAGGTAAGGACGTGCTCACCTGTCATGCGGAAGGTACCGGATTGGATCCCCGGTCGGTGCAACACGTTAGAATTCTTTATATATATATATTGGGGCGCGGGGGGGGGGGGGTGGTGGTGCGGAATTCCTGTCCCTGATCCTATGGTAGGTAGGATCGAGCATCTAGTCTTCTCGAATACGGACGAAAAACTTGGAGGCTCCGTGTGCACGTTACACACGTTAAAGATACCTTTGCAGTTAAAAGTCGAGAAGAACAGGCCGAACAAGGCCGCTGCCAGGGGCAAAATAAAAAAACAATCCCTGCCACACACATACAAAAAAAACAAAAAAACACACAGAAACAAGAACAAGATATATTTTTTTTTAAAAACCAAGAAAATTGAGGTGTAAATGTCAAGGACAGAGAACCTCCTAAAATAAAGACCTAAAAGACCAGGTGGAAACAAGGTAAAGAAAAACTAAATATTGCGATCTCCAAGTTTTAATACGTCATACATTGCTCCTTTAGTAAACAATAATATAAAAATCCTTTGACTCCCCAGCAGCTCACAGACCTACTCTAAAGTAATGAAAGGCCACCTACGTGGTACGAACACTAGACTCTGATAAACTGTTCAGGCAGAACCAGACCGTCGCCAAGCCAAAACATTAATTGGCTTGATCAAGCCAACGATTTGCCCACTCAAGCTCAATTCTAGTTGTCAGTTCGGCTTGATCAAGAAGAACTGACAATTTGGCTTGAGCTTGAATGGGCCTCTTTACCCTCTTTTCCTCCCCATCTCCTTCCCCCATGCCCGCTTTTCGCCCTCCCCCCCCCCTTTTCCGAAGCACAAACGTCAGAGCGGCGAGTGTACGTACATGATCACGCCTTGATGTTTCAAACTTTAGGTGCGCATTTTTACATGATTTTTACACAATTTTTTTTTTCATGATTACAATTTTATTCTTTCATTACAAAGACCATTCTGGTATTGTCTTACAACATACTTTGTTGAAAAAAATTTACATAATTAAAACAAATGTCTAAATTCATTCTAGAATTTTGACAAGTTTAAGTAGGTTCATATTTAAAAATAACATTCATTTCTCTGAGCACCCTGTTCATAATGATTTGTACAGGCTGGAATAATCACTCATAAGAACACACATTCAGGCTAAAGAACATCACATATATAGAATGTAGCCCTCTAAGTACTTGTGATAATTATATCTTCCACTAGAAATTCTTGGACTTTGCCTGGTTGTTGTTTGAGATTGCCCCAGGGCCAGGTATTTTAACTGCGTCGGTTCTGAAGTTTCGTGTGAGAATTAGACCGTGAAGTGTAAATAAAACTGTGCTGGTCTTGAATACGGTTATACATGTGTTTCCGTGTCATTCGTTAAGTGGTGGCTTTTCTGTTGGAGAAATTAAGATTGAGAGAGGAGATGGGGAGGAGAAAGGCTGGAGAGAATTGAGGGTGGGAGAAGGAAAATATTAAGACTGGAAGAAAGAAAGAAAATTGGTTTAGATATAGCAGATGTGTGTGTGTGTGTGTGTGTGTGTGTGTGCATGTGTGTGTGTGTGTGTGTGTGTGTGTGTGCATGTGTGTACGTGTTTAACCGACGTTAGATGGACTTTTCTGTGAATGCACACCAACGTTATCCGGACCGCCTACATTATCCGGGACACCGGATAATGTTTCAAGCTGATAGACGTTTTTCCCGCTACATTTTTGGTCATGTGACAAAATTTGAGCCATTCCGGTGCCAGCCCACCTTATGACGGTTTGCTTCTCATTTGCATTTGCACGCCAGACACAAAATTAGTGTGTGCAGGACACCTGCCTGCCCGGATAGCCGCTCAAAAGGGCATAAACTGTGTGTGAAATAAACACACTCAGCTAGCAGCATGGAAGACCTCGAGGCAAGGCCATCTTTAGCTGTGAGAATTGTTGTCCCAAAACCAGTTGGTGCTTAGGTCTTGAAATTGAATAGATTGTTAACTTTACAGTATTTTCAATTCCTTATAATACATGTAGCCTACCATAATATAATATGCCAAGCTTGGATCTTTGATTTTTAAACTGTCTAAGAGTTATAGAGACTGACATATGTAATCTGATTCAAGACTATCAGCACTACGTAAATGATAATATGTTTTTCCTGTCTCACGAGAAAGGTTTGTTGTAAGAGTTTGGGCTTGGGTTTAACGTTGCGTAGGCACGATAATGGCCTGTCACTGTTTCTTTTGCTGGAGGAGGGGGGGGGGGCTCAAGAAAACGAAATGCGTTCATGGGAAAACGGGGGGGGGGGGTCTGATTATGACAGGCCTACACTATGAAAAGTTTCGTTTTCTTTCTTTTTTTTTTCCCGGTTAATCGTTGGATGACATAGAAATTATGCTTCTAGTGAAACAGGCAAAATAGTCTACGCGAAATACCACTTAGCGTGTTGTTCAAACAATCAGGGGGGAGGTTAAGGCAAGTTTTACTCTGTGCACATCCCAAGAAGACACTATGCCTGCGGTTCCATGAAAGAATTATTTTCTGACCCGCAGTGCATCTTATCATTTCTCAAATTGGAGGAACTCTGCAAGATGATTTAACAGACTTTTATCATATTTACAAAACTCAGAGACATACTTTTCAGCACGGCCTTTTCCTGTTAGAATTTTAATCCGGGCCTTTTCTCATTAGATCTTTAACTTCACTTTTATCTGATCTTAGGCAACTAAGGGCTGAAAGCTAGCCCAAAGCGAGAGAACGAAAAAACCGTTAGAGGCGCAAAGTGGCCGTTATCGTGTCGACGCACCGTTAAAATCGAACTCAAACTCCTCAGATCCAATAAAAGTGAAGTTAAAGAATTATGGGGAAACGGCCCATGCTGTAAAATATGTCCATATAAATCTTGTAAATATGATAAAAAATCTGTTGAATCGTAAAACAAAAGCGTACATGGATGGGTGGGGGCTCAAAAATATAAAATCGTCAACATTTACTGTATGGGTGCTCCGATTGCAAGCGTTAGTGAGAACTTTAAAATTTTTTAAAATGTTGAATCGTGCCATGGTTGACATTAATACCTGTATTTGAAATAAATAAAGAGGAGCTGTACAAGGACAGTGCATTTATTGGTGTTTTTTTTTTTTTTTAAATTGCCCTGAACATTGGACTCTTTCAAGGAATGGAAGTCAAAAGTCAGAATTTCTCCTGGCATTATTTGCGTAATGTAAATGCAGGGAGACGGAATGAAAACGTCGAACCAATATATTTCCGAATGGCCGTCATTCTTTTATGCTTTACAGATTACCTGTATTTCTATACAATTTTGTGACATTCAGGATTTTATTTGAAATTATCCCATAACTCTAGCAAAATAAAACGGCAAAATAAACATATAATTAAAATTGAACGGGGCATTATGCATTTCCAACACTGGAACCTTTAAAATGGACGATATCGAAGATAGTTGTAATGATCCCCATTGCTATATATCAAAATTTATAGATCTAGGTCAAGATGTTATCGGCATGATGGCATGGGGGAAAAGTGGAAAGAAAAAAACACACTTTGGACAGCATTTCTATAAACCATCAGCATTATTATAAACACGCAGAAAAAAATTTGATTATCCGATCGGATATAATTTAATTCTGGATTTAGTTAGTCTACGTCTAGTATTACAGTCTAGATTTAGATCTGCATAGTTAGTACATGTGTACCTAGCTATGTATTACATCGTAATATTTTATTCCAAAAGAACCTACAAAATGTAAGTTTTGATGATGAAGATCTCTTCAGCGACATCTCTGACTTAAACGATCCACCGTACGTCCCGGATTCAAATGATGACAATGATGACGAAGAATCTTCTAACCATTACCACCCACTGCATCAATACATTAATTCATCCTGCATTGAGAAAAGCCAGGTATCTCAATCTTTAACTTTCACGCCAGAGGGTAATCAACCTCCTACAGTGTCAGTTGCAGCAGAACATGTCTCTCACCCCCAGCTCCATTCTGTGTCAGAAGAAGGTAGTCAGCAATGTGATACAGTACCTCTTGAGGTAGTATCTGAAGAAACAGGTGGGAACATACCTGATAGATGTGTCGGAAGGCAGCAAATCAGCGGGATACATGTAACGAGAGCTCCAACCAAACTGGACAAGCAACACTACTGTTTGTTTTGTGGAAAGCCACAAACAAAGTTGAAGCGGCACTTACTGCACAAACACTCAGACGAAGCGGATATGATATCATTTCATAATGCCTCAAGTTCACAGAAAAAGGTAGAGTTGGCAAAACTGAGGAATCTGGGAAATTATCAACATAACCAGAAGATACTTAAAGAAGGAAAAGGTGAAATTGTGGTGAAAAGGAAGGGAAAAGAAGAGACACAGACATCCGAAGGCGACTTTGTATCCTGCGAAAACTGTCTCGCATTTTTTCTGAAGCATAACATATGGCGCCACCGGTGCCCCGTAAAAGAAGGTTCAAAGAAAGGGCTTGCCAAAAAAGGCAGACTTCTTTTGGGAGAGTGCTCAGATGACAGTATTTTTCGGCAAGTCCTCGAAAGCCTTCGCCATGACAGCATTGCGATTGTTGCGAAAAACGATGAGCTTATAAAACTGTTGGCATTTCGCGAAACATGCAAGAACGGCTATGACAAAGACAGACACAACTACATCAGGAACAAACTGAGAGAAATGGCACGCTTTCTTTTGATTCTGAGAAAAAGAACCAAAAAGGAATCAGCAACTTTATCAGAGTTTATAAAGCCTGAATTTTTCAGCGAAATTGTACAGTCAACAAAAGAACTCGCTGGTTACTCTGAGTGCACATCAGAATACGAAAAGCCATCACTTGCGACAAAGATAGGCCATAGCTTGGTGAGGTGTTCGCTTCTGTTGAAGGCAAAAGCTATTGAAACTGGGGATTCGGTCTTGAAATCACAATGTGAGGAATACCAACAAGTGCATGAAATTCGCTGGGACGAGGAAGTCTCTTGTCAAGCTCAGAGAACCTTGTATCAAAAGAAGAAAAATCAACCAAATGACATGCCCATTCTGGATGATGTGAAACGCCTTACTGATTATCTTAACAAAGAAGCAACTAAAGCTCGTGGAAATTTAGAAGATGAATCATTCCAAGATAAGAAAGCAGCATGGATTCGACTGGCTGAAGTGACTCTGTGTCACATTATACTCTTCAACAGGCGGCGTCAGGGCGAGGCATCAAAAATAAAGCTACAAGACTATGTGAACGGAATTGAAAACTCCCAGAAACATAATGCTGACGTATTAAAGGGTTTGTCCAAATTTGAAGAAAGTTTGTGCAAGATTCTTACCCGCATTGAAATCACAGGAAAGAGAGGCCGAACGGTACCTGTGATTCTTACGGCGGACATGAAACTGTCTGTCGACTTGCTGGTGCGGTACAGAGAGGTTGTTGGAGTGAATCCACAAAACGTCTTTTTATTTGCTAGAGCAGCAGCCGACTCACAAGACCACATCAGAGGCAGCGACTGTTTTAGGAAACTGGTTCAAACCCCGGATATTGGACTGCTTAAGCCAGATGTCCTGCGCTCGACCTTACTTAGGAAACACCTGGCAACCATGACTCAGCTTGTCAACTTAAAAGACAACGAGCTGGATATTTTGGCACAATACTTAGGGCATGATGTCCGCGTACACAGGGATTACTATAGATTACCTACTGCAACAGTACAGGTTGCCAAGGTCTCACAAATTCTCCTGGCCATGTCAAATGGCGGCATGATGGACGCAGGGGATGGCGCTGATGACAACAGTGGATCAGACCTAGATGAGCCCGGAGGTCTTCTGGAGACAAAACGAGGTTAGCAGTTTGCGAAATTGTTTTCCTAGCTTAACGCATCTCACCCCCTCCCTCTCTCTCTTTTTTCTCACTCTCCCCTCTCTGTCTGTCTGTTTGTCTGTCTGTCTCTCTTCCCTCTTTTAATGTCTCTCTTTCTCGTTTCTATCTCTGTGTCTTTCTGTCCTCTTAAGACGTAACATTACCATATTTTGAATGAATAGCCTTCCTTTCAAGTATTGGAATATGAATTTCTGGAACATACTTTTCTTAGTCTATTGTGGTTACTGTTGTTACGAAGAACGGGTTGGTTTCAAATGGTGCATGCATTAAGCGTGTTTTGAGGTAATTCCATTAATGACAACATTACTTGAACTGCCGGTCTTTTGGGGCCATATTTATCTTCACTTAATAAAACTACCGCTGTAGTTGAGCGAATATCTGAAAACAGTTTTATATAATGTTATTGTGTTTTTGAATTTCACAGTTATGATTACCAGAACCAAACAGAAAACAATATCTGAGACAACAGCAGCCACTCAAATTCATAGTTCCAAGTCTGGTATGTGTTACCAGAGATGGTATTTTCATCCTTGCTTTAACAAACAGAAAAGGTGCGAAATTTGATTTTGTTGTACTGCGATGGTGCACATTTTCGTTTTCTCCCCTGCCATTTTTAGGAGCCTCTAAATTTTAACGTACATAAAGGAAACAGAAAGAAGGCAAGAAAGTGTTTAAATTTCCAGTGTAGGTCCCCGGAGAATACAAATGGTGTAATTCTTAACTGAAGAATGAAAGTGTTCATCCTCTAAACACTGCAGAGGCAGAGTCTGTCAAAAAAATGTCTATCACTAAAAGATCAAGGGTTAACTTCTTAACTAGCGGACATTAATCTACGACTCATTGAAGACATTTAAAAAAATGTCCTTAAATTTAAAACAAGCAATTAATACTACATTAATGAATATTTGACTTTTTGTTTTTAATTTTCAATTCAAGTTTATGAGAAAGAAGTCTCAAAGGCTGAAGCAGCTAAGAAAGATGTGAAGCGAGATATGACGGGGAGGAGGAAATGGAGCGCTGACGAAGAAGCTGCTTGCATGAAGTATTTCTACCGACATATTACTATGAAAAGACTACCAGGAAAAGGAGAGATTGAGAAGGTCATAGAGCAAGAGCCACAGCTGCAAAGGCGCACCTGGATTCAAGTGAAAAATTTCATCAGAAACATAATTAAGAAAGCCTGATTGACTTATGCAACACAATGGTTTATTCCATTGACAACAGTGACTGACTTATGATTTTCAAGGAGAGAAGCCAGCGGGCCACCGCGTTTATTTCTGTGATTTCTATTTTAAATATTGTCTTTTGAGGAAACTTTCTCGGTTGGTAAACATCCTTGAGATATTTTGTTTGGTATCAAACTGTTTGTGGGCATTTGAGCTGTACAACGCTGTTGGTTTCATCAACTTATTCTAGTAAATATTTCCTAAGTTTAGTTTTGAAGGGAAGCGGGGTCAGCAGGAAGAATATTTTCCATTTTTCACTTTAAACTTAAATTTCACAGCTTTAGCCAATTGTTACAGTGGTAAAAATTATATGACAGTAAACGTATTCTATAATATACAGTGCTGTCCAAATAACGTTTTCGGAGGTTTATGAGATCACATTTGGTCACTTGTTTATTACCATATCCCCATCCCTAACATTTCATCTGTGCTGTTACATGTATAATAAATTTTTTTTTTTTTTTTAATTCCGCCACAATTTTGAAGGATAGAATACTGTCAGTTAGTTTATACTGGTGGGTTGACTGTTTATTTTTACTTGTTTTTATCATTCATTTTTGGGATTTTACTTCTAAACTTTGTCACAGTTTTAGATTCCCGGTATTCATTTTCTGTTTGACCAATATGTTACTTTTTAAACAAGAATTAATACTCTTGTGAGGTCTCTTTTTTTTTCTCTCTCTTGGAGAGTATTAGAATTTAGGAGCGAGTTAAAACTAATCTCTGATCTAAATCTCCTGCGGCCTGCATGCAGTGGGTCCAGGGGTGGAGCTTCTCTCCAACTGACACCTCAGCAGTGTGACCACTATAAAGTGTGTTTTTGTCACCTCTTTACTGCAGTCAAAATGTTTCCCTATACCGCAAGGGGGCTGCCTATGATAATGTATGACTGTGTTAGGATTCAATTTGTGATAGAAATAAAGTTGTTCAACTCCTCAGGGGTTTTCAAAAATGTCCCTGTCCATAACACTACATTACTTGTATTTCAGAGCATACAAATAAAATGGAGCAGAAAGAGCATTTAAAGTCTGATCATGACTCATTGATAACACAACTTTGTCGCATTTTGTGGACTGCGGACACAGAATTTTTTTTTATAGAAACAAAATCAGTAGGAAGATATTTCCAAAGTTGCACTTCTTAGAGCATCATTGCACTAAATGGATAGAGAAATGGGGATTCGGCATGTTGCTTCATGGGGAACAAAGGGGAGAGCTGGTGCACTCATCAGTTAGAAAACTTGAACATCAAGCACAGAGTATTGGACGCCCAGAGGATCAGCTGAACGTTGTAATGAGGCCCCATCTGTCTCAAGTTTCACCCACACTTCATCGTTTATTACCCACAATTACCAAGCCACAACAAGGCAAAACAACATGAGATCCAGCAATTGTGGTGTTGTCAAGTCAGGTTGAGTTTGAAGACAACTACAACTTAACGTGAACTGTGACCATGAAGTACACCTAAACATGTCTCTACTTTCCAAGATTTATGTCTTCAAAGTGTTGGTTAACTGTTTAATCCCTCTGATTTGTTATGAAGACAGTGGAGGGGAGACACACACTGCCACAGAGATTATAATACAAAATGACCATGTAGAGACATTTCTACTTAAAAGGGAGGCTGGTGTTAAATAAATATAAGCCCATATCTGGCTTTCCCCTCAACCTCCAAAAATTATTTTACCTCACAGTGGAAGTACAATATCAATGCTTACAAAATATCCAAATTATAATACTCTAAAAATTGGCTAAGTGATCCAAATTAGCAATTGTTTTATGTACATGTATATCTGCATATATTATTCAATTCATGTTGTTCACTTGACATCATATTCTTTTTTATGATAATCTTCATTAGTTTAGGAAATTCATAGGGCTCAACAGTCCTAAAAACAACCTTTGAATTGATATATTTTTCATGTCTGTGTCAATAAAAGCTGAATTTATATAAAATTTTGAAGTTGTGACAATTTACAAGAAAATAACTCTCTCCTGCTGAGGGCCCTAGCTAAGCGGGCCACTAGTGGGTCACGCCTCAGCGCACACCAGGTAGCTGGTGATGTAAAGTATCAATTACCACTGCACAAGTTCTTAACTGTTTTGACAAAATCCGTAATTGTTTGGTTGTTCAAGTGCATTTATCACACTTTGGCAGTGAATCAAGTTCTTTATTTCGCTAAATTTACAATTCGTTATTTTGATTTTAAACTAGATCTTTACTTAGGAAAGAATGGGGTTGGTTTCAAATGATGCATGCATTAAGCGTGCTTTGGGGTAATTCTATCAATGACAACATTACTTGAATGGCCTGTCTTTTGGAGCCATATTTTGTCTTCACTTAATACCTACTTAATTTTGTCTTCCATTTTACATGACACAGACAATAATTACATGCTCAGTAAGAGTCATCGGTACACTCTTTTGTTCGTTTTGACAAAATCCTTAATTGTTTGGTTGTTCACGTGCATTTGTCACAGTTTTGCAGTGAATCGTGTTCTTTGTTTCGTTAAATTAAGCGAGATCTTTACTTTGGGTCATCTTTAATTTCTTTTGTTGTTGTTGTTTTTTTCCATTTTACATGGCATACACATTAATTACATGCTCAGTAAGAGTCATCGGTACAGTCTTTGATGATTGTGTGGAAACTTTTTTTTTTCTCTCTGATGACCATTTTCATTATCATGATAATTCTAGTCAGTAAATGGGAAGCAATGTCAAAATCGGGCAAAAAGAAAAAGTTGTATGTTGTGAAATCCTGCGTGAGAAATAAAACCCAAACGACGCAAAGCAAACCAAAGAGAAGACAGAAAATATTTAGAACATTTTCTGTCTTCTCTTTGGTTTGCTTTGTCGTTTGGGTTTTATTTCTCACGCAGGATTTCGCAACATACAATTTTTTTCTTTTTGCCCCATTTTAACATTGCTCATAGTCAGCTGCGACCCCACAGTTTTTCTGTGGTTTTTATAATATTTCGTCAAATGGGAAGTAAGCATCTTGGAAGTTCTTCTTTGGCCATACTATTATTGTGATTTCTGTGGCGATGATGATTTAAACATCAAACATTTATTTTAGGAAGGCATTCTACCGAACTTAATAGTACGGCTTTTAGTTTGAGCTGAAAGGAAGTCACTCTCACTCTCACTCTCAGGATTTAATTTTTTTTTTTCATCTCGTTCCTGTTGCTTCTTTTTCATCCCTGCTCATTTGTCTTCACTGCTCTGATTTTTGTTCCATTCATTTTCCTGGAGTCGTTTTGCGAAAAAGAGATATAATCCACGACTGTCAACTTTGTTCTAGTTTGTTTTTAATTCAGTGATGCAGTTTACAATAAAGTATTTTGGAAATCAATTATTGTCGACTGCTATTAATTAATTTCTTTAATATCCATCCTTGATCTTTCCTAAGCTCACTTTCTTTCATTCCTCACAAATCTAATTCTTTCCATTGACTCCATTTTGTTGCTGATTTCAATCATTACATTTCTCTCATGAATCTGGTATCTCTCACCTTACATGCATATATAACTGGGAGCAAAATGCAATTTTGTTGCATGGTCTAACTACACTTTTATTTCATTTTGGAGGTAGAAGTTATGAGACAAAAAATGAACGTAAGACCAAATCAGTCAAAGACTGAATACCATAAAGACATGTCCGTTCATTGCCGATTTTACACATTCAATTACACGAATGCTAAAAATAACTGTCCCCCCAATGCAGAGGCCGCTGAATGTATGTGGAGAGTCATACTTTGTACAAAACGGCGCCGTTAAGAATTAAAGTGTCCCGTCAATACCAATATGGTAAACACTGTTTGTATTCCAATCACCAAAATATTTCATGCGTTTTTAACTGAGTTATTGGAGGTCCAGACAGTGTAGGTTTTCAGAGCATACCGGATAACGGAGGTCAAACGCGTATGTGTGTGTGTGTGTGTGTGTGTGTGCATGTGTGTGCATGTGTGTGTGTGTGTGTGTGTGTGACGTGAGCACAGCGCATTGTTTGGGATTTCTATGGTAAGCAAATACGTCAGAGTACACTTACAGTGTGGGGCACCACATTGGCAATGCTACGCGAAAAGACCTTATAAGCCAATCTTGGTCAAATTCACTTTTTAACTGGTCCACACCATCCACTTCGCTATTTTTACGGAAAATGACGTATGAAAAACTATCTTTGCCTCTATGACGGTGAGGAGCGGAGTGGAATGGATGTTATGGACAAGTATACTGAGGCAAAGACTGTTTTACGTCATTGTCTGTAAAAATAGTGGAGCGGAGTGGAACGGATGCTATGGAAAGTATACATAGGCAAAGAGCGTTTTACGTCATTGTCTGTAAAAGTAGCGGATGCTGTGGACAAGAGCAGTAACACCATTTTAATATTTTATAGAATGAAATGTGCTCGGCCTCCCTATCTAGGTTATAATTTTGCATGATTAACATTTCCTTTTCGGTCATTAGCAATTGAAAATTGAACAAAGAATAATACAAAGCTTTGTTAGCCCTTTTCTGTCTTGTTCATTTGTTTTCATCACAAAGTCACTTTTCCTTTCTCATGTTGTTTTGCTTTGAAACATTCAGAAAGACAACACACTCTTTCTTTTGTTTCTTTGTTTCTTTCTTTTTTTTTCTATTCATTATTTTGTTGTATTTCTTTTCTGTCTTCCCAGTCTAATTCTGAGAGAAAATTTCCACGAAAACAATAATGAAACAATACCACAATGAGAATGAAAATATGGCAGTAAATTGCCCAACTTCCATTGTAACCTTTTTTCGCCAACTTCATTTGTGTGTTGCGCATTGCTTTGCGCGAGGTCACACACACTCACAAACAAGTTCAATTTCAATATTAACTTTTCGGGCAAACGGTCCCGCAATGAAGCAAAAAGAAAACGTTCTTTGTCCAAGTCCGACAACACAGTAACTCCTCAATGTGAGGGGAGGTAACTAGGAGAGGACTAGAGCAAAGATTACTCTGTGAAAATACTGTAAAGGTGGGAGGAGGAGGAGGGTGTGAACTTGCCGTAGTTTCAAGGCGTGGAGTAGTGCCAAGGTAGGGGAAAATCAGGGGCAGGGAGAGGGGATTTGGGGGGGGGGGGTGAGCTGACCATTGTTTCAAGGTCTATAGCCTTCTCAAATACACCAATGGCCTTTTACTAAAGGGCAGAAAGGCCAGTGGCACACCGAATCAGACAAGCGGGAGTTTATGCCGCGGGAGTTCACCCCACCGATCAAGACTGGGATCTATCCGACGGCAAAGACTTCGCCAGTCTGTGTTTAATATAATGCATTCCCAAGGCGTGAAATCCCACTCGTGCGACAGGGGGCCGTTCGAATGACGGTGAAGTTTTACGTTCCAGGTTTCTAAGCCAGCTCAGGACGGTCCAGCCAAGTTCGGCTTTTCTTCTTCTGGCTGAGAGCTACCTTGGCAGATTCGGGGCCTAAAGTCTTGTCTATTCCAGCTCCACATTTTGAAGAACTGAGCAAATTGGACGTTAAACATTTGCAGCTTTAGTATTATTGTAAAGAGGTAGAGTTAACCGAACTGTGAAACACCTTAATAAGTGCCATAACTCACAAGTGTCAAAGTGTGGATTTGTTATATCTCTTCTATATACTAAAAGATCTCCAGTTTTTCAGAAAATGAGGAGATGGAACAAACAAAAACTAGTGTTGCAATCTACTGTTAACATCAGAACCCATAGCTTCACTATTTGAAGTATTTTTTTTTCTACCGAGTAACGGCGGATACAATAGGAATATTTCAAATGATTATGACTAAAAATATATTTAAGATAAGGAATAGATCTACATTTAAGGTAAAACGTTTTTTCCTTTTTCCTTCAAAAATAGGTTCTTCCTACTTGTTCGGTTTCATGACAGGGTCAAAGGGTATCAGCCTGTGAACATCTCTATACCCTGCCGCCAAGACACCACGGGTACTATGTTTTTAAGAACTAGAATAAAGATGGGCAAGCAAATTTCTTTCGCATTTAAAAGTAACTGTCAGAGCTCAAAATGTCTTAAAATTAAAAAAAAAAATACTATCAGTATAGACTACTGTATCTTATAATTTTCTATTAAGATCTGACAGAATTATAATCCCAACACTAACGTCTACATACTTTATAAAATAATTCTTTGTTTCGTGAAGAATCTTTCGAGAGCTGAGCAGTGTGCGGCCTTACGTAGTCAAAATGTTATTTGTCAAGCTCTTGCAAGCCGTAGTTTGCCCATCCCTGGACTTGACGCACCGAGAAACGGGAGGTAAGCCCTCAGAACAGGGTTATCTTACTTCATTAAGCACCGGACACAACAACTTCAGTAGCTCCGTCTACAAGGTAACCGCGGTATTTGGGCCCAACATTCCAGTGCTGTTACACGGATCTAGCCATATCGTAGTAAGGCCCAAAACGCGCTGAGTCACAGCAGGCTTGTTGACCTCGCCTTTATAGACTGTGGAGTTATACAGGACGACTCGTGCTAGTGAGGCTAAAACGGTAATTGATGCAAAGGAAGTGCAAGCCTGAGTCAAAACGGATTCAGAACGGACTTGATAATGATATTATGTTACTAGATCTAGCTTGATTCAGTACCTATCTTGCACAATAAAAGATGGGTTGGAAGACAAAAAGTGTTAAGTACTGATTAGCCCTAATTCTTCATTTGTGGCCCTTCATGAAGTTGGTATCTAATATTACCTTTGGCTTAAAAACTGTTGAAAATCAAAGGCTCTCAAGTGATTTAAAAAAATGATATGAAAACTGCACTGCAAAACTAAAAATGTGAAATAACATGGGAGGTCGCCAGAGCTTAATAAATAACACCTTCCTTACGTAAAGCAGTACACTGTTCGAAAAAATAAAGAGGCCAAGAATTTTAAAAAATGTAAACATGATGGTATTGATAGTAATTATATATTAGATCTTGAGAAAACTTATATGAGAGAGAGAGGGGGTGAGTGGAGGAGAGAGAGTGGGAGGGGGGGGGAGGAGAGGAGAGAGAGAGAGAGAGAGAGAGGGGCGGGCCGGGAGAGAGAGAGAGAAAAAAGAGAGGAGAGAGAGAGATTTGTTACTATTTCATTAGGAAGCGCATTGGGTCCACTTTGTGGAGACAGCCAGTACATAAGCATAAAGATATTAGATCTTAAGAAAACTTGTCAGAGAGAGAGAGAGAAAGAGAGAGAAAAGAAAGGGAGGGGGGAGTGGGAGAGAGAGAGAGAGAGAGAGAGAGAGAGAGGAGGAAGAGAGAGAACGAAAGAGAGAGAGAGAGAGAGAGAGAAAAAATGGTTAATATTTCCGTCTGAAGCGCTTTGGACCCACTTTATGGAGACAGTCGCTACATAAAAGTACCCCACTATTACTATTATCATTATTAAAATATGTAAAACATAGTAAATGTGCTAACGTTATTGACAGTTATTTTTCATTGACGACATGTTGAGATACGAGAGCTAGTTCTAAATGCAGCCCACTTTACTCAGCCTCTGATGCCGATGTGGACCTCGATGTAAATACAAACAAAGCTCGTCTCTGGCCTGCGTTAGTTGAAAGGTGGAGTATGCTTGGTGCAATGTTACACCAGGGGTACAGAAATGCTGTAGAGAGGAGGAAATAAAAATCGTGCCTGAAAAAATAAAAACTAACGAAAAAGCAAGAAAAAAAAACACAGAAAAAAAACAACAACAAAATACTGTTGTCGTTTATTGTCCCTGTCCTTCCTGATAACATCCTATTAAAATCGCGACCTTAGTCCTTGTTTGTTCTATCCCCATTTTCTGAAAAACTGGAGATCTTGTAATATTATGTAGAAGAAGTACAACAAATGCACACTTTGACGCTGGTTTAAAATGTGTTGTGGCACTTATCAGACTGTTTCACAGCTCCGATTTATTCTAACTCCTCATCATAGTACTAAAGCCGCGACCATTCAACGTCGAATTTCTCAGTTTCGCCAAAAGTGGAGTTGGAACGAACAAGAACTGGGGTCGCCAATTAATGTCTCCGCAGTGAGCGATTAATGTTTTACAGAGCGTGAACAGAGATGAAGGGAGATAACGCACCTGATTGCCTCAGAGAACTATAAAGCAGTGGTTGTCTCCGCTGCCGCTCTGGTGCGAACCTGCGCCCTTTCCCCCAATCCCATCCTTTTTTTCCCTCACTCCCACCCAGTGAAACCTCAACCGGTTAATATTAAATTGTCCATTACCTTTTACTCAGAAAAACTGACCATAAAAAAACCACAACTTTTAAGTTACTGGAATAGATTCTGTATTAAATTATTATTACGAGAAGTAATTTACATGTAATGTTTCCTCTCATGGAGCTTAGCAATGTAGAAATATATCATTTAACAGCTCGGTCTACTAATGATTGTTTGCAAAGCGCAAAGAAGCAAACTGAAAATCAGGCCGAAGTAAATGAAAATTCGATTCTATAAAGTTTAGTGTAAATAATTATGCTCCCGGTAAAATTTCAGATACATCCATCCAGGGCCGGATTAAGACCTCAAAGGCCCTAAGAACTTAAAAGATTTTGCCCCCTCCCTCTTCTCGAATTAGATGCAGGGAAATTTTTGGATACATGTACAGAAAAAGACAACAAACAAACAGGTGTTGTACGCCAGCAAAATAATACTTTAATTTATTTTCATTTATTGCTGCGGTCTCTTTTTGTGGACTCCGGTTCAGCTGCACCATTTAATTGCAGTTTTGTAACATAATAATAATAATAATAATATGGTCCACGGTAAACCTGGCAATGAAAACTTTCCGTGGCCCTCTCCCTCCTTCCCTTGATTCCCTGAGCACGTCCTTATTTTGCTTAATGGGTAATCCAGCCCTGCCCCCCACAAATACTTTTCGAGAAAATCTGTTAGAGAACGAAATAGCCCAGGTCAAACATAAGAAGTCTAAAGAACAAAATATAAAAATCGCCAACTTGAATTTGTGTATAGTGTTCCTCTGGATACTCCGGTGACTAGTAGGGTCTCCTTCTGTTCTGTCATTCTATTATACCGTGCAAAAGGCAGACGGCACAGAAACTCATGCCTTCAAACTTTGAAACGCAACCGGAAGTTTAAAGTCGAAACAAAACAAAGGCAGGAGGGAGGCCATCATTGTTGAGGAGAAAGCATTATTCGATATTTTTAGGCCTATTTTCATTTATTACAAAATTATGATACTTCACTTTCATGTCAAAGGAATAGACATAGTAGCAAAAAGAACTATCTTTCACATGTAATTTTTTCAGGTCTGGGCATTTCTTCCTCGCACCAGTGAATTTTTTTTCGTTGCTGTTTTCTAATATAGAGATTCTGTCTATCGTTCCGCTTCTTCACGGCACAATGTGACAGTTGTCATGTCGGCACGTTCTCTCCAAACTCAAAATCAAACTCAAACCCAGAATTCCCCTGGACACCTCCCTTTACTCTCTTTCTTCTTACTCCAAACTATCCCTCATTGCCGCTCTCATCTTGGCACCTGTCACAGCTGGAGAAGACAGCAGTAAAAGAACATGAAACTAAGAAGTAACAAGGAAAAAACACCAAAAACTAAGAAGGGGGGGGGGGGGGGTTCAACAGACTTAAAGCCCAGACACTGCGGCTTCGGTTTCGTTTTATCTTTCTAATACCGTTCGAAATTTTGCCCCCAAAAAAGTCAGTGTCGATGGAAGGCGAAACTAGGCGAAAGCGGAAGCGCTATGGCGCGCCTTGAAAGGCCAAGTGAAGGTTTTTGACATCTTCAGCGACGAGTCGAGTCTGAGGTCATTTGGCAAAACTACCTAAAGGGAGCGAATACGAAACGAAACATAAGCCATGTGTTGGGTCTCTTTGACCGAGACCTAAGAGAAACAAAGATATTCGTCCTTGTGTATAATTGTGGAATCCGAGACTGTCATTCTTTCGGCGGTGCGTAGGCCCATTGAGATTAATCAGTGAACACTGTCACGTGAACTCTGGCACATAAACTGGTAAATTATTGAAGCTCGGCATCTCCACCTTAGACCAGCACTCCAACAGCGACTGGAAGAGGGGGACAAGAACATCTTCAAATCAAAATGTTTGTTGGGAAAAAATTAAGTTGCATTTTGCACTGTATTTATCTGGTAGTCGTCGGAGGAAGGGGGGCGGGGGGCTTTGTTAAATTCATTACTGTTGCTTAGAACAGTGAGACGGAGAGAGAGAGAGAGAGAGACAGAGAGAGAGAGAGACTGAGAAAGACACCAACTGTCTAACAGACAGAAGAGAGAGAGAGAGAGACAGACAGAGAGAGAATGAGAGAGCGCATGCGTGAGAGAGAGAGAGAGAGATATGGATAGTAAGATGAGGGGAGGAAGAAAAAAAGAAGAAGAATGGCAATACTGAAGTGACATGGCAAGGAAACAGATAAATAAATAAATAAATAAATAAATAATAAACCGTCAGTTACAGGGCCCCACATCTAAAAGTCCTAGCTCTTGCCTGTTAAAAGTGCTAAACAATTTCATATGGAGGACCAAAATTCAAATATCAACCTCATAATTTGGGCGCTGAAGATTACATCCCCCCCCCTCCCCCCCACCCGCCGGGCCCACTCCATCTCTTCATTCCCTGGTTCCTTCCGTGTTGTCTCCGGTTAGCCACAAATCAAGTTTCCCACACTAATAATTTTACAACAGGTAACAGGGTCTGATTAAAAGTCAGTAATATGAGAACAGCTCGCGTGACGCAAACGTCAAAAAGTCATTGATAAGACTTTTAAATCTAACGTTTACATGCCAATCAGTGCAGTCAATACTGGGCTAGAGCGATGCCGACCACTGTCTTCTCCCAATGAAATGTTTGTATGCACCGATTTAAGGCTCTGGGTACTTGAATGTGGTTCAAGCGAATACCGCCGTTTATTTATGCCCGGGGCTGTTTCAAAGCATCGATGCTCTTGGATATTAAAGAACTGATTTCATCTGATCTGATTTGCGTGGGCTTTTTTTATGACGTTTGGAGTTCGACGACCATGCTTGACATTGTGTCGACATCATTGTGCAATAACCGTGCATTTTTTGAAAAAAATATTTCTCTGTGTCCTGTTTCTCGTTCAATGACAAGTTAACCTTGAATACAAGTGCAGGACGTCTTTCTATCAGGCTAAAATTGTGCTGATACTTTGGTCTTTTCAAGTGACGGTGAGTTTGATATGGAGAAAGCACGTCGATACGCCAACACTCTCATGTTGTGCCAGGAAGGCGCAAGACACCAGACAGAATACGGAATGATAGGCCAGTATTATCTTCATTATAGTATTCATTTCAATACACAAAAGAACACTATCTTCCTACAGAAACACAAAATCTCCATGCTGTAATGACCATACTCAAATATAACTTCATAATAAAGGATATTATATAAGGGCAATGTCTACATAAATCATAATAATAGAGAAAACCAGAATACAAGACACATAATCCGTATATAACAACATTATAAGCCATTATAATTATAACGGTCATATTCACATAATAACAACTAGAGAACAGAGAAGGCAATATCCACATATAACTGGATGATAAACCAGAATATAAGGAAAGTACCCATCTGAAACAACAGATCTACATACAACATCAAAATAAACCAAAAGCCATGAAAATTATCCACGATAAAAAAACAACATAACCAAGAGAAAGGGCGGTATCCATGTCATATAGCAAGATGATGAATAAGGATATGATGGCCGAATCCCCATACAACAACAACAGCATATTAATAAACCAGGATGAAAGGACTATATTAACATATAACATCAAAATAAACCAAAAATCATACCCACATACTACAAGATAACCAATTAGAAAGGGCGGTATCCTTATAATATAACAAGACAATGAACCAGAATATAATGGCCACGTCCCCACACAACAACAAGGGCAGAAAAGCCACGATGTTAAACAAAAGAAACCAAACAACAGACACAAAATTACGCCCACTGTGATGGGCTGTCACAGATCCACAGGGAAGAAAACTACGGGGGAAATTAAAGTTAAAAATTAAGTTAAAAACAGGAGAGGAGGAAACAAAACAGAACACAATTTTTTTTTAGTGAGGGAAAAACAAAATAAAAAACAGCTGGCTTTTTCTTCCCTTCACAAATGTCACAAATGACAATGACCTGTTCTTGCACCTAAGACCCAGAAATCGTAACAGAACATTCTCCCTGGCCTATTTGATATCGTAACCTGAAGACTTCTACACAATAGCGAATCTACTATGAAATTAATGAAGCTTAAGGCTTCAAGGTCCTTAATCCCGAAGGGGCTCTGAAAATAGTTTTTGTTAATGAGTGAATTTTGGATGTTGCCCTGTTGTTTGCTGGTCACGAAGGGACCCCATAACAATTAAGGCTTCAGGATCCCAAAAAGGTAGGTCCTTCACTGCGTCCACAATACTGGCCGAAACCCATTTACATGAAGTAGTTAGAAAGGTTTAGTCGCATGTAATATGGAGCTTGCAAAAACAGAGCAGAGACAATGATTCCACAACTATATGGCAAGATTCAGTGCAAACCGAGAATCTGGTTCAATGAACGCGTCCAACTGGCACGTAATGTGTCGCCCCAACCCTCTCGAGAGCTGGGTATTTTGTGGATTACTTCTTGCTAGGACCCAATTGTGTGTTTCCTACATTGCTTATGGGAACGGAAGTGTGGACCGGATATACTAAAAACAGTTTACTCATGATTTCCGGGGGCAACTACGGCCTACATGAATCAGCACTGTTCAAAGATAACTATGGACTGAGCATGAACGATTTTGTTTTATTTGGGAGTAATATCTTATTCCATTACAATTTAGCTTCAGGAGCATCGTCTGTCAGCGCTATAGACGCAAAGAGCGTTTTCGACAATATTTTGCCCCCGGAACAAGTAGGAACGCAGAAAGTCGTGACGCAACTTCACGTGAAAATTCCAGTCCCCTATTTGATCCACCACCGTAGTTCACGTCTTTATAATTATCCTCGTGCCCAAATTTCAGAAACATCTATTCAGTGGCTTTTGTGCTTATTGGTAACAAAGGGGTTTTCTTGCATTTATTGTAGTTTTATTTGTCCAGTCATTATACTTTATTCAAACTGAGCACATTGGTGTGCTTGGGGATGAAAATACATTATTATTCTGATCCGGGAATAAGCAGCCATCTTTAATTTCTCGTTGTTTGTTTGTTTGCTTCTTGTAAAACTCAGTGCGCTACCATGAGATCAAGTGATACAAACAAAATCGATTGCATCGGCGGCCACTTTTACATGGGCAAAAAGTTTCTTTTTCCTGTTTCCTGTCCACTAAACAAATTGCCAAATGGGCGCAGTGGTGCATGCTCAGAATCTGTTTAATTTCGCTTTGAAGTTAAAGTTTTTATAGTTTCTCTCTCCTTCTCAACTGCCCATGTCACTCCCTTCCCCTCACAAACACTTTTTTGCGCAGATTTAAATGGCATCACATTGGCATTGCGCATGTAAAAGAGGCACGATGTCTAGAGTGTTCTTAAAGTGTATCCTTGTGCTTTAAGTCTCTTTTTACCTTTAGCCAACGAACAGCTAATTTCTCAACGCTCTCCTGCCAAAGCTGCCAGTAAAATGCACTTTGCACACAGTCATGTAGGCCATTCTTTGTATGGTACAGCCAGATGAATGCAAGCTGCGAATAGTTAAGTCCAAGAATCTTGCCATCTACAGCTCAAAAAATGTTCATTATATGCACAGTAAGGCCCTGCCCGCCACCAGCCGACTTTGATCGAACAACTAGTTGGATTGTGACGTCATGGAACTGTTTTGCAATGAGACCTCCCGCACTGGCCAATTAGTTGGATCTCACTAAAACTCAATGCTGTGACGTCACCATCCAACTAATCAGCCGATCTAACTCGGCCACTGCTCGCCGAGGCTTATTTGTCCAAGACAGTAGAATGATTAATCTGTATCCAATTGGTAGCTTAGCTCTCTAGAAATGAAGAGATGAGCACATAGGCCAAATATCTTGGCATTACTATTGATTCATTGCTTAACTGGCATGCGCATGTAACATATGTATACAAGAAAGCCAACCAGCGCATGTATTTCCTCAGAAAGCTCCGCTTTTTAAAAGTTAGCAAAAGCATTCTGAAAATATTTTACACCATGGCTATTCAGAGCGTTTTGATGTATGGAGTTGTCTGTTGGGGAGGAAACATCTTACAAAAAGATAAAAATAAGATCAATAATTTAATTAAAAAAGCATCCAAAATTTGTATCTGTGATCTGCCATATTTTGATGAGCTGTACACTGGTGCTTGTATTAAAAAAGCTAATATTATTATAAATGACCCCCAACATCCCCTGAACAAGGAATATATAAGATCTGTAAGAAGTTTAAGGCTGTTGTCAAAGAAAACTAAAACTGAGCGCTACTTTAAATCGTTTATTCCATCATCAACTAGGATGTTACAATAATGTCGTCATCTTGATCGTAATCTGTGCACAGTTGAATTATGTCCTGCGTGTCAGGTCAATGTGTTTTAGTTAGGGAAGCATATTGTGTGCACTGTTAATTTTGTTAATTTAGTTAATTTATCAGTGTGTGTGTATATATGTGTGTGTGCGCGCTATGTATCATACTTTCTGCTTCTGTAACTGTATTGTTATGTATTCAATGATCAAAACAAATTTCCTTGTACAAGGACGAATAAAATTTATCTTATCTTATCTTATCTTATAAATACCCCTGTTTAGCTTTTTCCAATTTGCACATTTTTTTTTCACTGCGGGAGGGAAGGGGAATCTGAATCCATCCTGCTGTCCTCCTTAATTCGATAATTATCTCGTCACCCGATTTTGCATGCAAAGATTTCCGGTTGCTACATTTTTAAAGCCCATCCCCGGCACTTTTGTTTTTGTCCTCTGAAATTTCAAGCACTTGGGTCTCTTTCTTTTAGTTGCACAGATTGTCCTCGTGTCTCTGCTGATTAAGATGTTTTAAAAATTAATAATTATTTTATCCTTTGTTTGTCTCATTTGTATTAAATGAATCTCCCTTCAGTTTGCCGGCCTTTGCATGGTTTGACAATAGGATTGTCAATGATATATTTCACAAAATCTGAGAATTATACTATAATGGAGCTAGAGGGCAATGGTGGATGTCACGAGCAGAGTTAGGGTCTTGGGGATGTTACGACTGCACGAGAGGCAGCTAACTCACACTCGGACACAACCACACAAGAAAAGTACTAAATAACTAGAGCGTATATATGTCAGGCCGGTCAGGCCATAGTTTACATAAATATTAATAACAAAACAAAAGACAATAGAGGTATATATTCAAACCAAAAACTCTAATTAATAACTTAACCAATGATATTCATGTAACTATGGAGGTACTGCAATCAATAGTAAATAGGTATATTATACGAAACTGGATATCAATTTAAAGTGACAGTTGAGTCGCCACTGGCCAGTCGCCAGGCAAACTCTCCATAAATCATATGGGCTTAAATGTTAGGAGAGCCCAGTACGTTCAAAGCCTACAGAAGCACTCTTCGGCTTGTAGGTAATTTAAGCAGTTGCCAAAAGACTATATTTTATGCACAATCACTATTCAATTCATCAACAATGTGCTATATTATTCCAATCATACTATGGCAATAGATCTATCATACAGGACACTCGTGGTCGAGTGCCAGCTGGGGTTTCCTTAGTCTTCCTATGAGGCTGTAGTTCTCTCTCTATCTCCGATCTCTATTATACTTGAATAATTAAGATATATTACCATTGCTCACGCCTACTGAGAGGCGCGAACATCAAAATAGCGCAGCGTGGGCTTTCAAAGGTCAGCCCACTCAGACCTTTCTTTCTAGAGCTCAGTCAGTCCGTTAGCAAGGACTTCTTAGTCTTCAGACCACACAGTTCAGGTACTGGCCAACCGGAGATACTTCACGAAACGATGCTTCTCTCGTCTGTATTCACCTAAATCTGAACGTTACACGATGTTATATACTATCTAACTACCCAGCGTGCTAGTCCGCTGGCCCAATTAGTTCAGCTATCTCATAGGTCGAAACCTCCCACCATTTTAACTGTAGTAATACGTCTGCACTATTCTACCAGCCAGTTAACGTGCAAAAACTTGTCTAGTCATACTTAACAATGTCAACTGTCCCCACCTTGTTTCACCCCTACTCCATTACTTATTAATCACGAACATTAAAACCCACAAGCGTGAATCCAACAGTTTAACTTTACATTTATTTACTCACCAACTATAATTTCGCGAGGACCGTTCAAGGCCACCAGCCAATTTCTCATGGCCCTGGTAAAAAAACAACTCACTCTCTGCGTGAGTTTTAATAACATCCGAATCATGACACATCCCCCACCCCAGTTAAAATTTGCAATTTTAACGATATAAATTATTATCGTAAAGGGAAGGCATGAGTCGAGAAATTGCTCGAAAGGTTAACTTAACTAAGAATACTAGGTAATAACTAAGACTAGTACTAAAGTTGAAAAAAACCTACAGGACGGGTATCATTGATGGACAAAACTTCATGAAAATCTTAAGGCTCCGTCCAAAAGTATATATCTCTCTGAGGATTAAATCTTACCTCTAAATACGTAGACATTAACAATCATAACTCTAAAATTTTAGAGTACAACACTGATCCTGTGCGAATGTCATCAGGAATGCATACATACAATGAATAATACTCAAGAAAAGATAACTATAGTAGCATCGATGGCATTAGTGGATCTGGACTCCTGGTCTGCCATAACTTCTCGTCCTCGACCCTGGGCAACAACGTCTGGTGTGGCCAAAATACGGGTCGACGTCAGTAAAATAGCTGTTGGAACAAAGGAAAGCACAGGGGTAGGTGAAAAGTGTTCACAATGGGTGAACCATATGTGATACCATCCCTCGGTCTCTGAATGAGGTGTCAATCCCATCCAACGCCAATACATATGACAGACCTAAATAGGAGAACAAAATTTCTGGTGCATCACAACTAGAAATTTCGGCATAGTTAAGCTTAATTAACACTAACAGAAGCGTCCGTAAGATAATTTAGTCTGATGTTCTCGTTCAAATTTCATGTAGCGCTTCTCGCATTTAACACTAATCTAGATCTCAAATAACATTACAATTAAATCTTTCCAACATCCAATCCGGTATAGATGAGATGCCACGAGGCGATAGCAGTTAATTTAATGCGCCGTTTCCGTACGCAAGCCATGCACACGTCAAGTGTCACAGTCATCTCGGTAATATAGTCATAATCGGTTCAATTCAATATCCATATCGGGTATGTTCTTAGGTAACTCATCCACTGGCCACATGGATAGTCACAATCATAATCGGTTATTCTTACTTGTCATATATAGTATTACGTTAGATGGTCCACGAAACGCGGAAAACCATAGTCATAATCGGTTGTATAAAAAACAACTCCACACTTCTCCAAAACTTCTTAAAACGCGACCACGCAGTGTCCTCTGTTACCACTGCAAAATATCTCAAAACGCGACCACGCAGTGTCCTCTGTTACCACTGCAAAATATCTCTCAAAACACGAATACGCAGTGTACTACGTTACCACTGCCAAACATCTCTCAAATAATCGAAAAATACCAATATCATCCATCCCACGAGGCAATCTCATTATTGCTCTACTCGGGTCGACGTCATACGCAGACGACTAAAAAAAAGTATCCTCAATAAATATAATTCACATAGCTCTTATATTGATATCACCTCGACACTGATACAGACTCTTCCCCTGAGACAATTTATTGCTCCTTCGGGCGGCGGCATCAGCCGACAATAAAACCAATACTCACTACTCATCACTACACAAAAAGGTCACCTCCCTAAACAGTCTAATACTGTCCTCTCGGGAGCCCGTCAATTTAAAGACGAGATCGGTATAAATTAATAATTAGCAAGAACTGGCAGTGTACTCACTGCACGGATTCCAACAATTCAATAATAGTTGTCACTTAAACAGTGTTGTCACTCTACAGCACAGGAGGGTTAATTCTTAAAAACTTTTCCCTCTCACCAAGCCAAGTTACCTCTAAAAACCGCTCAACGTGTCAAAACACGTGAATCAATGGAAGTATGTAATCAAAAAAAAAATAAAAAAAAATAAGTGTAACCAAGAAAGATAAATACTATATAACGAAAGGTAATACATTACAAACAAGACGCAAGACTAACAGAAAGAACGATAAATTACAACAAGACGCTAGACTAACAGAAAACACGAACGACAACAGACCCGACTAACCTGAAACTATGTACAGAAAGGTAAGAAAAAGAACAGGAGAGACGTCTTCCTAAAATACGAGGAAGATAGAACGCTAACAATCTATACGAATAACAGGTCCCTACAGAACTATTCAAGGCAAAGCGTATCTCCTATCCGTTTTAAACGCCATCTAGATCTGCTAGTCTGGCAAAAAGAGGTATGCTAAGTCTCGATCCCTTCCAACCTCCCGCCTATCTAATCTAACACAAAAGAAAAAAATAATGCCTGTCAAAAGTAGGGGAGCTGGAACGACGAACCCCTCAAACGAAGACAAATACAGATGGTTCACTTAACTGGGCAAAATGGACTGGCTCTTTCCTTTGGTCCACAGCGCTGGTCTTGTCTTTTCCTGATGCTAGCTGTCAGTCCCTCGTAGTGGTCCCAGGATCAATGACGAGAGGACATGCCAGACATGTGGGGGAGAAACAAACAAAAAAATCAGCAGTATACAAAACTATAAACTACAAAAATTACATAAATAACAGTGGAGTCTTAGAGTGGTAGACCTGCAGCTGTTGACGGGGTCCTCTTCCGATGTCAGTGGGGTCCCCTCCAGATGTCAGAAGGTGACGGGTCCTCTTCAGATGTCAGTGGGGTCCCCTCCAGATGTCACGAGCAGAGTTAGGGTCTTGGGGATGTTACGACTGCACGAGAGGCAGCTAACTCACACTCGGACACAACCACACAAGAAAAGTACTAAATAACTAGAGCGTATATATGTCAGGCCGGTCAGGCCATAGTTTACATAAATATTAATAACAAAACAAAAGACAATAGAGGTATATATTCAAACCAAAAACTCTAATTAATAACTTAACCAATGATATTCATGTAACTATGGAGGTACTGCAATCAATAGTAAATAGGTATATTATACGAAACTGGATATCAATTTAAAGTGACAGTTGAGTCGCCACTGGCCAGTCGCCAGGCAAACTCTCCATAAATCATATGGGCTTAAATGTTAGGAGAGCCCAGTACGTTCAAAGCCTACAGAAGCACTCTTCGGCTTGTAGGTAATTTAAGCAGTTGCCAAAAGACTATATTTTATGCACAATCACTATTCAATTCATCAACAATGTGCTATATTATTCCAATCATACTATGGCAATAGATCTATCATACAGGACACTCGTGGTCGAGTGCCAGCTGGGGTTTCCTTAGTCTTCCTATGAGGCTGTAGTTCTCTCTCTATCTCCGATCTCTATTATACTTGAATAATTAAGATATATTACCATTGCTCACGCCTACTGAGAGGCGCGAACATCAAAATAGCGCAGCGTGGGCTTTCAAAGGTCAGCCCACTCAGACCTTTCTTTCTAGAGCTCAGTCAGTCCGTTAGCAAGGACTTCTTAGTCTTCAGACCACACAGTTCAGGTACTGGCCAACCGGAGATACTTCACGAAACGATGCTTCTCTCGTCTGTATTCACCTAAATCTGAACGTTACACGATGTTATATACTATCTAACTACCCAGCGTGCTAGTCCGCTGGCCCAATTAGTTCAGCTATCTCATAGGTCGAAACCTCCCACCATTTTAACTGTAGTAATACGTCTGCACTATTCTACCAGCCAGTTAACGTGCAAAAACTTGTCTAGTCATACTTAACAATGTCAACTGTCCCCACCTTGTTTCACCCCTACTCCATTACTTATTAACCACGAACATTAAAACCCACAAGCGTGAATCCAACAGTTTAACTTTACATTTATTTACTCACCAACTATAATTTCGCGAGGACCGTTCAAGGCCACCAGCCAATTTCTCATGGCCCTGGTAAAAAAACAACTCGAATCATGACAGTGGAAGCATCTGAAACTTTCTAACCATGTGACCACAAAAGATGAAATTTTCGTGTACTGTCTAGCTTTTTTTGAAGATAAATTACTCAGATACATCCGTTTTGGTAAGGATATAACATTTTAATTCTTATTTCTTTACATTTTTTTTAGCAGTATAGCAGGGGGAAAAAAAAGGGACGCATTTTCGCCGAGTAAAATCGAAAAGTTTGATAGGAATCTTTGTTCTCTTTTGCTGGTCGAAAATCGACATGTGTGTATTCTGCAAGAAATTATGGTTTTATTTTGTCTTTGCACCCAATCCAGCTGAAATTTGTAATGTGGTTTAGATCTAGACAAAGGCTGGACTTGATACAAAGACATTTGCATGATATGTTTTGCTCGAGTCGGCTACTACACATTATTTCGTAATGAGAGAAATCACTATTGGTGAACTACAGTGGTAGATAAAGCGAGGCTACTTGAATCACACTGAGCCAGTAGGTTAAACAAAGCCTTTATTTGTGCATTTTCAGATGGAGAAAAATCTCAAGGACGGCCATTTACAGCTTCAAGATACCCCCCCAAAATATGTGCAAACTGCGGTTTTAAGTAGATCCCTGAAAGTCTGATCTGTCTTTCCTTTTCCTTTGCTTTTATTTGTATGGTTTCTGTATTATTTAGTATTTTAGTCTTTGCCACAAACTTTTTCTACTCGTCACATTTTGTCTTTGCTTCAAGCATCGCTGCGACCCCAGATTATCATTGGTTCTTCCTAATATTTTTGCAATTCTGTATAGGTAGAATGCGCATGACGTCACAGAGTGTTTTTGTTTCGTTCTTCCGCCAAACAACATGGCGGGTGGATCGGCTGACGAGTGTAACTTCGAGATAAAAAAAGCGGTTAAAATGCCTGCTTTTTGCATTGCAGTTGACTGTTATGACAGGGATGGAAACGATGGATCCAAGCTGGTCAAATTCCCTACCATCAATGTAAACAAGGGAAGAGAAGTGAAAGAATTGACCGAACGTATCCCATGTGCGTACACACACGTGTCATTGTTT
Organism: Onchidella celtica; assembly: GCA_963931925.1. NCBI lineage: Eukaryota > Metazoa > Mollusca > Gastropoda > Systellommatophora > Onchidiidae > Onchidella > Onchidella celtica. The sequence continues at coordinate 23,774,230 of OZ007583.1, forward strand.
ACTGTAGTGAACTTTTTAAAAACTCGCCCCCGCCTTAAGTGCTAACGGTGCAAATCGCTAACGAATCAAAATCAATGCCACCATCGCCATGGTGAAGCTTGGGTCCGGACAGACAAGATGGTGGATATGTGCATTCTACCTATGGCGCATACGACCCTTTCCAAGGTCTTGTTTACCGCAATGACCTAGTTTCTGCGATTTGGCACAAGTGATGTATTGTCTTCCTCTTAGATTCGATGTAATTTACTTTATGCCCCATTTCATCTTCTGGCATCATTCATTATCTAATTATGAAAACATCCATTTCCCATTTTTCTGTTCTTCTGCCAATAAGATCCCATGTTCTTTCGATTGGCACATCTAGAGATTCTTATGTCTTTCTTTTCTTCATTTTTTATTTGTTTGCCTCTTTATTTATATCGTTGTTCATGTGATTTTTTATTTCTGTCCTAAATCTAATTTTGTAACTCTATTAAGGATCACTAATTTGTTAAACTAATTTTCGAAGCTTTAGAGAGCTTCATTTATTTCCATTAATTAAACAAAAGAAGAAGAAGAAGAGTGCTAAAACGAGCAAGTTTCACATTTTTCTTGATTTCCCATTTTGACTTGCCCGATAAAATGTCCAGTATCTTATTAATATTCTATTACTTCCTTATACTCGTCATCATTAATTTTTCATATAATATTCTATTACTTCCTTATACTCGTCATCATTAATTTTTCATATAATATTCTATTACTTCCTTATACTCGTCATCATTAATTTTTCATATAATATTCTATTACTTCCTTATACTCGTCATCATTAATTTTTCATATAATATTCTATTACTTCCTTATACTCGTCATCATTAATTTTTCATATAATATTCTATTACTTCCTTATACTCGTCATCATTAATTTTTCATATAATATTCTATTACTTCCTTATACTCGTCATCATTAATTTTTCATATAATATTCTATTACTTCCTTATACTCGTCATCATTAATTTTTCATATAATATTCTATTACTTCCTTATACTCGTCATCATTAATTTTTCATATAATATTCTATTACTTCCTTATACTCGTCATCATTAATTTTTCATATAATATTCTATTACTTCCTTATACTCGTCATCATTAATTTTTCATATAATATTCTATTACTTCCTTATACTCGTCATCATTAATTTTTCATATAATATTCTATTACTTCCTTATACTCGTCATCATTAATTTTTCATATAATATTCTATTACTTCCTTATACTCGTCATCATTAATTTTTCATATAATATTCTATTACTTCCTTATACTCGTCATCATTAATTTTTCATATAATATTCTATTACTTCCTTATACTCGTCATCATTAATTTTTCATATAATACAAAGTCACTGCTGTATGTTTCCTGTCTTTGTTTTTCTTTTTTGATGCGGTGTCGCCCAACGCTATCTCGTTGATAACCTCTTTTGTGACCAACAGTGACCTTAGAAATGATCAAGCTGGACTATTCCCTGTTTCAAATGCTTGAGACCCTATTGTGCGTCGGAAATCTAAAGCCGTTAGCGTTGTTTCTAAATAGGCTGTTGTTTTAAGTATGTATGCACCCTCTCCACACACACACACACACACACAAACACACGCGCACACACACACACACGCACACAAACACACGCACACACACACACATGCACACAAACACACATACACACACACACACACACGCACACACAAGTGCGTACATGAATATCAACATTTTCTTTTCTTTTTTAACATTATACACATGAATCCGAACTTAAGACAGAGATACGTGCCTACGCCATTGAGTTAATACAATAATCTCCAAAGAAGCACTGTGTGAACGAAAATAAGTGCGTGGATGAGTTTAAGTTTAAAAAGAATGTTTAACAGTATGTAAACAAAATCCAAATTTAAGATAGACAGGCATATATATTTGCTTACATCGTGGAATTACTACAAGAAAACACTGCATGAGCAAAAAATAAATGCATAGTTGAATTCCAAATAAAAATTTAATACGTGCTTATGTCGTGGAGAGAATACATTGCTACAACGTAATACTGTATGAACAAAAATAAACGCGTAGTACGAGTAGTACGAGTCACAGACGAATAAAATACCCAGTCTGGATGAGCCCATTGTGTGACGTCACAAAACAGCGAAAGGTCATGAACCATCCGCCACATTAGGTTTACGGTTGCTACCGACGCTTCAGCATAGCTACAATGCAGCGGTCGCTAAAAGTCCATACGGTCATCATTTATAACAATTAAAAAAAGGCAGCTGTAGACAATAAAATGAAAGGATAGGCAAGTTAATGCATTATTAATACATGTACAACCAATCTTGACAAATAAAAAGAAATGTCTACTGCAGATAGAACTAGAATCGGAATTTCCCGAGCGGCGGCCACGTTGGTTATACGGCCGCATCTCATTAACTTCCGTAAAAAACGGCACAGCCCGAAGCTCGTGTTTCCAGTCTGGTTGATTTATTAGTCTGTGGTACGAGTAGAATTTCAGGTTTTTTAAAAACAATTATAATGTACATAATATCCAAACATAAGACGAGCTGGTCTTTCTTTCTTTTTTTTTTTTTAATCATGACTGACGTGAGTTTTCTATTCTGATAAAACACAATAAAATGGTAGCAACACGTCATCTAAATATTAAATGTGTGATTGTGGATTTCATGCAGTGTGTTACTGTGTGAAGACTGCTTCGTTACCCTGATGATGATGATGATGATGATGGTGATGATGATGGTATTGATGATGATGATGATGTTGATGGTGAAGATGACGTGGTGATGACCGTTTCGTCACCACGAGATGCAACCAGTTGGCTGATTCACGAGGTCTCATTGAAACTGAATGTCGTGACGTCACCATCCAATTAACTGGCCGATCAAACTCGGCTAGTGCTCGTGGGCACAACAATGAATATTATGAACTTTTAATCAGAACTCTCCAGCCTTAGGACCAAAAGAATTAATGACCGGGCATTAAAAAAAGATTAAACCTAAATTAGTGAATCTCAAACCTTTTCAGGCAATCGCCCCCTCAGGCTCCAACTTCTCCTTCAATCTCCCGCCCCCCCCCCCCACCCCCACCAAAACACACTTTTTTTTGTGTTAAAGGTCTTTATTTTAGGAGGTTCGCTACCTTTGACATTTACATGGGGACAAGGTGGTCTAGAGGCAAGGTGCTCGCCTCTCATGCCAAGGGTCCCGGGTTCAAAACCCGGCCGGTGCAGGCATATTGGAAGTTTGGGATTTTTCTCATATTTTCGTGTCCCTGATCCTATTGGGGGGTAAGATCGAGTACCTAGTCTTCTCGGATAAGGAAGAAAAAATTCGGAGGGCCTGTGTGCACCTTGCGCACCTTAAAGATACCTTGGCTGTTGGAAATCGTAAAGAGCAGGCCGAACAGGCCGCTGCCCGGGCAAAATTAAATAAAATTCATCCCTAACATTCCCTCCCCCTCCCTCATCCCCCCCCCCCCAAAAAAAGAACCGCCGACCGGCGCTGCACTGTGGCGACGACGTGCCTGCTCCAGTTGTAACTGGGCTGCAATGGCACAAAGGCAAATTTCCCAAATAGGATTAAAGAGTTACAAATAAAAAAATACAAATACAAATACATTTAAAAAGGTTAGCTCTATTAACTTCCTGGGGGCAAGGGAAATAACGCTAAACAATTTAAAATCCTATTCATATAAAAACTGCCGTTATTATTAGGCTACTCATTGAAATCTACTCCAATCATCCGCCAAAAAAACATTTTCATAAAGAAGAATGATTTAGTGATTTACCTTTCAGATGGTATCGAATTACATTAATTTCGTCCAAAAAAGATTTTAAACAATAAAAGAAAGAAAAAGTCAAAAACAGAAAAAAAAAAAAAATAATTTTTACACCAAAAAACTCACAGCCTGCTTCAGCGTCGTCGTACTTCAACTGGGTAAAAAGTAAACTTTTAAATCTTCCTTAATGACTGCGGCGGCCTGTCACTCAGAACAGATCCAATTATAATGGGCCAAACGACCGTTTTTAAAAAAAAATTAATTATAAGTAAACAGGGTGATACGGGACAAGTGAGTAGAGCGGAGGGGAGGGAATAGGATGCAGAGATCGATGGTCAATTGGCATTGTTTTAACAACTTTGAAATATTGCTTGCAACTGTATATATTTTTTGAGACCCCTTGTAATGCAAATGAAATACTCGCACATGTATTATTATGTTACTACAAACGGGACGTGCACATGTCACAAAACTAAGGACACACAAGTTCGGACATGATACAATCATACCATAGAGATCAAACATGGGGTATGTATTATAATGTACCATACTGAAATGGAGGATCGTAGAAACGCGTGCATAAGCAACTACGACAAACTATAGAATCGAGGGGGGGGGGGCGTTGAGGGACCATCTATAAAGTACGTACACTCGGGTGGGGGGGGGGAGTCGGGGGCTTTGCCTTTAGCGTATGAAAACCGTATCTGAGAAGTGTGTGTGTGTGTGTGTGGGGGGGGGGGTCTCTGTGTTGCGTACCTACGTTTTCCAGACGGGTAACGAATTCCATTTTTTTTCCCCCTAGCAAGATAAGAAAAATATCAACGACAGGCTATTTCAAATGGAATAGTCAAATAGTTCGAAAACTGCCATTTGAAGCTCCAAATAGCAAGGTCATGGACAGGTAACATGGTCGTACGCGTGCGTGTGTGTGTGCGTGAGTGTGTGTGTGTGCGTGTGTGTGTGTGTGCGTGTGTGTATGTGTGCACGTGTGTGTGTGTATACGTGCGTGCGTGTCCGTTTGTGTTTGTGGGGGGCGGTGGGTGGGTGTGCGCGCGTGCAAGGTTCGTGTGTGCATGTTTGCTTGCATGTGTGGTCATGTGTGCGTTTGTGTGTGTGTGTGCGTGCGCCTGCGTGTGTGTGTATATATATGTCTGTGTAGAAAGTGGATACAGAATAAAGCAGCACTGGTGCAACCAAAAGCATGAGTAAAACTGATTGATTGTTTTAAGAAGGTTCAACTGCAACGTTCCATTGTGGCTTTCCTGATTAATACGAATCCCAACCCTGATCTTAACGCCAATCCCCGTATTTCACATAGATGTTCCCAAAAGCACACTGAGTCAAGGCTGTTTTGCCTAGATTTAGTGGACTATGGAGTTAAATGGGACCTAGCGCGCTAGTAAGACTGAAACAATTCTGTCCTGCCAGTTGATTCAAAGGAAGGTCCAAGTCTGAGTCAAGATTGACCCAAAAAATAATCTTGACTCACTGGCCTTTCACCTTTCACCTAGGTGTTGTCCAGCCACTGGAGGCTGTAGCCCTCCGACAATGCTTTCATTCTCTTCTGTCTGTTGTTTTCCTTATCCATGTTGTCCCTCCTCTATTTTCTTCTTGGTCGTCCTCTGGTTATTTTTCCTGTCCTCAGCTGCCATTCAGTGCAGCGTTTTGTCCACTTATCCTCCCCACGTGTCCGGCCCAATATTACTTTTGTTACAGCAAAGTTCTTGAATAACTTTGCTCTAACCGGAAAAATACAGGGCAAAAAAAAGCAGAGGCAGACAAAGAATAACATTATCTAGAGAGTTTGAACAGATGGGCGACAGGGAAAAACCAGGACAATAATATGGGCTTTTGAGAGCATCCGAGCGGAGGAATGAGTGGCGAACCATGATCGTCGATATCTGTTTCAGATCCGGCACTTGAAGAGGGAGAGAGATAGAATGAATTCCACTATGTCTTTTAGTTTTGTTTGTCAGCGTGGGGGATTCTATCTTGCAGTCTGATGTAAAGCATTTTTCTTCCCATTGCCCTCTGGGTAGTTCTTAGTTTATTCGTGAGTTGTTCTGCGATCGGCCATGTTTGACTATCATAATTATACTAATAATAATAATAATGAAGATCATTTACATAGCGCCCAATCCAAACCGTTTGCTCTAGGTGCTTTACAGAAAGTCGTGTTCTCTCCATCTGCAACTCACTCTCTCTCTCTCAGTCTCTCTCACCCTCTCTCTCTGCTAGACATACATTGTATACATAGGCATTATGTAACTCCTTGGCCTTAGAAAATAATATTGTTATTTAAGTATTATATTGGCTCTGTCATGAAACCGCTCAGCTGTACGAGCATAATTGTATAATAATAACAGTTAAATGACTTTGTCAGGCATTCTATGTTTATTTATCAACTAGCTGAGGTTTCGCCTGATAAACTGCCCCCTCTCAGTTCCCCCTTTAGCTCTCTCTTTGCTTCCTCCACCTTTTTTTCTCAAACAGATTCTAGACATGAGGACACGGTGGTCTAGAGGCAAGGTGCTCCCCTCTCATACCGAAGGTACCGGGTTCGAATCCCGGTCGGTGAAGGCATGTTGGAATTTTGGGATTTTTCTCATATTTTCCTGTCCCTGATCCTACGGTAGGTAGGACTGAGCACTTAGTCTTCTTGAATAAGGACGAAATATTCGGAGGGCCCGTGTGCACACTGCGCACGTTAAAGAGATACCTTAACAGCTGGAAATCGAGAAGAGCAGGCATAACAGGCCGCTGATCAGGCAAAATTAAATAAAATTTGCCCCCCCCCCCCGTAAAAAAAAAGAAAAAAAAAGCCGACGACTGTCTGCCCCAGTTGTAACGGGGCTCCTATGATACAAAGGCAAATTTCCCAAATGGGATTAAAGAAGTATACGAAAATAAAGTCAGATCTGCCCATATTATATTCCTTACACTTAGTTTTCCTAACTCTTAGGGAAATCGCACCAGCTAGAATGTGAATGTGTGAGATGTGACTCTCCCTAGTGCACCATTGCCTTTATAGGCCACGAGGAAACAAAAGTATCGGAAAAATTGTTTTTCTTAAAACTAATAGATAATTCATAGGGCTGCCAAACATTCATAGAATCATCTTCAGTCTGAATGTAAACATTGTTGACATTTTTAAGTAAATCATCACACAAACGAGATCTCTATGCATGACACGTTTAGAGCCGTCTTTGAAAAAAAATAAAAAATTAGATTTATTTATTCAGTTGATTAAGAGTATGTACAGCATTTGGACACCTCTAGCGAAACCTGATCTCATAGCCGTCCTATCGTGCATACACCGTACGGTTCTCTGGTTACAAGTCCAGAGGCAGACCAAGAAAACCTGGACCAGTGGCGTAAAAGAAGCACTTACTACTCACGTCAACACGCCAAGACTGGCTTCCTCAGCTGGCTGGAGACTCAAAACTCTTTCTCCCTGCGGCACCCTCGATAGAGCAGATAGAAAAAACAACAACATTTAAAATGTTTGATCATAGAGGCTATTGGCCTATGTCATTTTTTACACCTTTGAGATATTAAAAAAAAACTGTTTCTTTTATTGTCATTTGGTGACTTATGCTAATATGATTCTATTGGATTATTACATTTTCCTACTGGCGCATTTCTTTTTCTATAAAATTATCTGATAACCCTCATACTCAGGAATGCAATGAAGGGTCAGTTGCCCTTTGGCATAAGTCTGACATATGACGTTATCATAAAGCAGTGACGTCATGTAATTTTACTAAAACAGTAAAGAGTAAAAACCTTTTTTGACCTTTTTTTTTTTTTTCTCTCTTCTGTAAAATTGGACCCTTCGCATCTGTGTGGTTTCAGGACACGGCTAGCCATTACTGGATATAACAGACAGGAGCCGGCCTACTGACTGAGAAAATACGCAAAATAAAATGTGATATTATTTAAAGTTGATTTTCAGATATTTGCAAAGACAGGCAAGAAACGAAATTTCCGATCACATTTTCCGATTCTACTCGGCGAAATTGCGTCTGTTTTTTATGGGCCATAAAAGAATGTAAATAAATAATATCAAAGACTGAATTATTGTCATCCAAGTAATTTATCTTTCAAAATTGAAGCAATACCGTTACATAATTGTTGGTCTCATATACAGGAACTTTTGGTGTTATCATGTTCACCCTCTGGTTCCATTATAGTAAGATATTATTATCTAAGCCCCCCCCCCCCTCCCTCCCCCGGACCATTAGGGGAAAGTGAGGGAAAGTTGTGGTAGTAGGGGACGGGGTGGGGGCGGCAATGTCATCTGTAAATCAGATAATTATGATCCTGCAGAACAAAGTCTGGGGATTTCTGAGAAGAAAATTGTTTTCATGTTGTCCGGGCGGCCATGTTCAAAGCTTGTATAGTGCTGTTCTTTGTGTTTCTGTGGCATATTACGGCTGACGGCATTGTTCTGTTCGCGGCCACTGATCAAAAGCTGCTTATTGTAGGATGCACGAGTTCTGGAGATCAATCACTGGGGGAAAATGATAATAGCTGTGATCTTAAGGCTATTTTGTTCCATTTATCTGTGGATGCGAGAATTCGGAAACATTTGTGTGGACATTTGGACGTTATATCGGTGTGATTGGAGATATCATGTTGTATGTTCTGTGGGTAGATAGATAGATAGATAGACAGATGGATAGATAGATAGATAGATAGATAGATAAATAGATCGATATATAGATAGATAGATAGATAGATAGATAGATAGATAGATAGATAGATAGATAGATAGATAGATAGATAGATAGATAGATAGATAGATAGATAGATAGATAGATAGATAGATAGATAGATAGATAGATAGATAGATAGATAGATAGATAGATAGATAGATAGATAGATAGATACATTAGACAGATAAATAGATAGATAGATAGATAGATAGATAGATAGATAGATAGATAGAGAGATGGATAGATAGATAGATAGACAGGCAGACAGACAGATAGATAGATAGATAGATAGATAGATAGATAGATAGATAGATAGATAGATAGATAGATAGATAGATAGATAGATAGATAGATAGATAGATAGATAGATAGATAGATAGATAGATAGATAGATAGATAGATAGATAGATAGATAGATAGATAGAATGATAGATAGATAGATAGATAGATAGATAGATACATGAAAGATAGAAAAATAGATAGATAGATAGATAAAACATAACTCCATGTTTAATGCATAGTCATGCAAAGACCCAGATTTATACAATCTAGACTGAGTAACTAAGTCACACTTCTACTAAGATTGGTCAGTTTTCAGACGTTAAAAAAATTGTTAATAAATTCATTGTTTTGTGTGCTCTGCCCTATTTAAGAACAGTATAGATTTATAGCTATGCGTGTATTGAATTTGCTGTCAAACCTCCAACGGATATTCATTCAATAAAGGTAAAGTAACTCAATAGTGAATATGGAATTCTAATAATATACCAGCTAACATGAAACAACACACAAACACACGCACGCACACACAACACCCCACATATACAACCCCCGCCCCCACATACACACACAAACACTCAATAAAAAAAATGCATACACACACCTCCACACACCGCATATAAACACACACACACACACTCAATAACACAACCCTTTTCCCACATCCAGCCCATGCCCTCTGCATTAATAACTTTTCCAAACATACACAATCCTAACAGAAAAACATGTCGCTAAATATATAACATGCGTTATCATTTTTCTGTCTATTTGTGAAAGTCCATTAACTCTGCCTCAGTACCCGCTTGTCTCCCCTGCCAACTGTAAAACTACACTCTACTTACGCCCCTATGCTCTATTACAAAGTGCACTTAATTTTCAACCTGGGGCTAATTGTTTGATGGCTCTACGTGTCCGATTGCTAATTGCACACCCAGGTTCCTCTCTCTATGTCCAGGTTAATTTGCCGTGTATTAATTTGTTGTGGTGGTTTAGATGTTGTCTGTTCATACGGGAAAGGGGAGCGATGCACTTGTTTTTGCTTTTGTTTTTGGTCTACTTAATCTTTCTCTGTCTCTCGGTCTCCCTCTGTCTCTGTCTGTCTGTCTTTCTCTCTATCTTTCAGCCTTTTTTTCTCCCCCTCTTCCTTTCTTTCTGTCTCTCCGTCTTTGTCTGTCTGTCTGTCTTCCTCTCTCCCTTTGTCAATCTTTTTTTCTCCTCCTCTTCCTTTCTTTCTGTCTCTCCGTCTTTGTCTGTCTGTCTGTCTTCCTCTCTCCCTTTGTCAATCTTTTTTTCTCCTCCTCTTCCTTTCTTTCTGTCTCTCCGTCTTTGTCTGTCTGTCTGTCTTCCTCTCTCCCTTTGTCAATCTTTTTTCCTCCCCCTCCTTTTCTCCCCTCTCCCTTTCTCTCTGCTTCTCTGTTTCTGTCTGTTTTTCTTCTCTCTCTCTCTCCCTCTCAAGTTCTTCGCCTCTGCTCTCCTTCTTACCCCCCCCCCCTCTCTCTCTCTCTCTTTTTCTCTCTCATGAATATTCATCTACAAAATTGGATGACACATCGTTTTGATGGGGACAAAAAGGTATGTTAAATTATATCAGTGAGGAGATGGACAGATGAATGGTTCGAAAGAAGAATGGCTCGACGGATGGATGGATATTGTTTAGAACAAGAATGAATAGAAGGATATTTTGTTTGGCTCCATGGGACGAACGGGTATGCTGTGAAATGGTTGCGTGCATGTTGGAGAAATGAGTGGATTGATGGATGGATGGGTGGATGGAAGAATGGACGAATGGATGGATGAATGGATGGAAAGAATTGATTAATGGGTATATGTATGAATGAATGGATGGATGGATGGATGGATGAATGGATGGATGATGGACGAATGGATGGATGGGCTGATAATGAATGAATGGATAGATGGATGGATGAATATCTGGTTGGATCGATGGATGTATGGATGTATGGTTGGATGGATGGATGGATGGATGGATGGATGAATGTATGGGTAGATAGATGGATGGATAGATGGATGGACGGATGATGAACAGGTGGGTAGATGGATGATGAATGAATGGTTGGATGAATATCTGGTTGGATATATGGATGGATAGATGGATGGATGAATGAATGAATAGATGGATGGATGGATAGATGGATGGAAGAATGGTCGGATGGATGAGGAATGGATGGTTGGATGAATATCTGGTTATATGGATAGATGACGGATGGATAGATTGATGAATATATGGATGGATGGATAAATGGATGAATGAATGGATGGATGGATGGATGGATGGATGGATGGGCGGATGGAAGGACGGATCGATGGATGGATTTGTGGACGGAAGGATAGTTGGATGAATACTGGGTTATATGGATGGATGGTTGGATGAATATCTGGTTGGACAGATGAATAGATGGTTGGGTGAATATCTGGTTACATGGATGGATGGTTGGATGAATATCTGGTAGGATGGATGGATGGATGGATGAATGTCTGACTATATCTGGTTGGATAGATGGATGGATGAATTATAAAGAGATATTATCACCAACTTAACTGGGAAAACAGACAAAAAGAGGGGGCGGGGCTGATAGGACGAGGAAATGAGAGAAACAGAACGAATTGGGGGTTTGTAGGAAAACAGTGCAAAGGATGAAGAGAGTGAGAGAATAACAGAAAAAAAAAGGAAGAAAAGTGTAATGGAGGAGAATTGAGTCCATCACAAAACTTTGAATTATAAAATTATCTGTCTTTTTCTCCTTTTGCTTTTCTGTTCAGTTTTTCGTAGACAAGAACATTTGCATTCATGATGACATTTACTGGCAATAATTATCTCTCTCGGTCGTCCAAGTGTGCAGCTGAAAAGACAAAAGGGGAAATTAGTATCTAAAAACACTTTCTACAGAAAGGTCAAATCAGGACAATTTCAAGCCATTTTAAGAGCCCAGGGATCTGATAGAGAATGATTTGCATGACTCAGTGTTGAATTTGGCGTCTGTATGTTGTAATAGTTTAGAGCTATGGATTATT
>OZ007583.1:23788574-23801074 GCA_963931925.1 Onchidella celtica
ACAGATACCACTCCTACTTTTTCTACTTCTACTACAAGCACTACCACAACAACTACTACTATTTTCATTAACTACTACAACGACAACAACAACAACAACTACTACTACTACTATTATTTCATTAACTATTACAACTACTACTACTACTATTATTTCATTAACTATTACAATTACTACTACTACTATTATTTCATTAACTATTACAACTACTACTACTACTATTATTTCATTAACTATTACAACTACTACTACTACTATTATTTCATTAACTATTACAACTACTACTACTACTATTATTTCATTAACTATTACAACTACTACTACTACTATTATTTCATTAACTATTACAACTACTACTACTACTACTAGTATTTCATTAAGTATTACAACTACTACTACTACTATTATTTCATTAACTATTACAACTACTACTACTACTATTATTTCATTAACTATTACAACTACTACTACTACTACTATTTCATTAACTATTACAACTACTACTACTACTACTCCACTACTATTATCCTACAACTACCACTACTTTGAGTTTGAGTTTAAGTTTGAGTTTAACGGCACGGCGGCACAATAACGGCCACTTTCGCGCCCTTCACGGTTTTACTACTACTACTACTACTACTACAACTTGTGCAAAAGATTATAATTACATGTCGCATGGTAAAAGATGATAAGATCATATCTGTTTGTGTTTTATTAAGCTCTATTTCCGAGCAAAGGAGTTTACACAATGGAATTTAATTGAAACGGGTGTATACTGAGTGTCAGGTTGTTGTTGTTTCCATTTTCCATTACTGTTTGGCAAAAATCTGAGGGATCGAAAAGAAAACATTACTAATTTGAAAAAAAATCATACTCCTTGAGAAAAAAAATGGAGTTCTTTCTTTTTAATGTGATTACTTAAAGTAGGTTACGCTAATGGGATTTTTATCTGATTTTTTTGCTGCTGTTCTTGTTGTTCCCAAAACTGGGCGCCTTCGATTGTTAACAATTCGAAAAGGAAAGTAGTATTCGTTATCAACTTTCTGCGGGGCCGCATATCGTTAATTAGTTAATTAGCTCAATTTAGCACTTATAAAGGGATCTCCAAATTTATTTTTCAACTCTCACTATAAATCTTCCCTAGATAGATAAATACAAAACAGAGCTAAAGTCAGACGTGTATGGGAAATATTACCTGGGCGACTGATGATGCCTCTCTTAAGTTTTGTGTGTTTGTACAGCATGAAAGTATGTAAGAAAATAAGAGAGGGAGAGAAAGAGAGAGAGAGAGAGAGAGAGAGAGAGAGAGAGAGAGAGAGAATGAGAGAGTGAGAGAGAGTGTGAGAGAGTGAGTGAGAGAGAGAGAACGAGAGAGAATGAGTGAGAAAGGGGGAGAGAGAGAGTATGAGAGAGTGATAGAGAGAGAGAGAGGAGAGACTGTCTTTGTGTGAGAGAGAGAGAATGAGAGAGTGTGAGAGAGAGTGAGTGAGTGAGTGAGAGAGAGAGAGCGAGAGAGAATGAGTGAGAAAGAGGGAGAGAGAGAGAAGGAGAGAGAGTGTCTTTGAGAGAGAAAAAATGAGAGAGTGAGAGAGAGAGAGAGTGTGAAAGAGAGAGTGAGTGATTGAGTGAGAGAGAGAGAGAGAGCGAGAAAGAATGAATGAGAAAGGGAGAGAAAGAGAGAGTATGACAGAGAGAGACAGTGAGAGAGAGAGTGTGTGTGTGTTTCATTGTAAAGCCATTTAGGTCCACATTGTGGAAACAGGCGCTATATAAACATACTATACTTCAGTATTATTGTTGTTATTATTTAGATTTTCATTGAAGAAAAATCATTTTCATACTCATCCGTGATTATTCTGGCTAATTTCCCTTACACTATATTTTCTTTACCCAGGGAACAAGAAGTCCGTTGCTTGACACTGTCATTATATCAGATACTGTCCCACTTCAGTGACCACGTTAGAACTTGTGTTGGAACATCACTGCAAAAACTGTATTTTTGACTTCCATGCAGTCAACTGAAACTGTGTGACTTCTAAACTTTGGGGGATTTAACAGCAGAAATTATGGATATTTCGTGGAGACTTCTGCCTATATTTGGTAAGTTGATTTTTTACGGTGTTTTGTCGCTGTTTTCCCGTTTTGGTTTCAATCTTTCTTTGGATGTCCATGCCATAAGGAATGGGATTTAATGACACAGTTATTATACTGAAATCTACCGATGACGTCATGGGACATTCGAACTGTTCAACGCGGTGGTTAAGCACAGTTGTCATGGACTTTGTAAGGGCGATTCGAGGCACAAAGATCAACTGCACATGAAAATTGTGTACAAAGTCCATAACTGTCCTTAACCGCCGTGTTGAACAGTTCGAATGTCCCATGACGTAAACCTAAATATAGTAACTGTGTCATTCAGTCCCGTTCCCTTATCAGCTTTACATGTCCCATTTCCCACTAACTCCATTTCCATCTTCAATTTGCCTACTTTCGTTTCATCTCTTTCATCAGGGAATGGCCTTCTAAGCCGCGGAGCTGATAATTGCCATCTTTTCTATTTTCTTTAAAATCTGTATTGTGGTGTTAGGTCTATGTTTGTAATGTGTTGTTGTCAGGGCTGGCTTAACCATTAACCAAAAACAAGCACGTGCTCAGGGTATCAAGAGAAAGAAGGTACCACCGAAATTTTTCATGGTCAGATATACCATGGTGCAAAACTGCAAATGGTGCAGCTGAAACAAGGTCAACAAAGAGGTGCCCCCTACAGACCAATAAAATACCCAGACTGGATGATCCCATTGTGTGTCGTCACAAAACAGCGAAAGGTCCGCCATTTTAGGTTTACGGTTGCGACCGACTCTTCAGCATAGCTACAATGCAGCGGTCGTTAAAAGTCCATACGGTCATCATTTATAACAATTTTAAAAAGGCAGTTGTAGACAATAAAATGAAAGTATAGGCAAGTTAATGCATTATTAATACATGTACAACCAATCTTGACAAATAAAAAGAAATTTCTACTGCAGGTAGAACTAGAATCGGAATTTTCCGAGCGGCGGCCATGTCGGTTATACGGTCGCCGCTCGGGAAATTCCCTAAAAACGACACAGCCCGAAGCTTGTGTTTCCAGTCTGGTTAATTTATTAGTCTGTGGTGCCCCCACTGTAAATGAAAAAACAATTAAAGTATTTGCTGGCTTATAAGGCTCTCTTTTTTATTTTCAAATGTATCAAAATACTGCCCCGCGTCTAACATGGCTGTATATTCAATGAAGAAGGCCTCGGCGTTTGCAGTATGCCATATACATTATATGGGGACACCAACATTTTTTCAGTGCTTACGGCCTCTAAATGTCTTGTTGTGTGTACGCGACAAGACTGGATTACCATAGCATGCTGGGAGCAATTAGTCCAATTGGCTTTCCATGTATTGTTTTTCCATCCATGTATACAATTCCAAGACAGAGTCTATGCTCGCTCTGTAACATGAGAAATTCTTTCTGCAAACTCTTTTGAACTCTTAAACACATTCTGTTCATGAAAAGAAATTAATCAGGCTGACACACATTTTTTTCTCGGCCATTCACCCCCATGACCAGGAAATTGGAAGCCTTGTGGTTTCTTCAAGAAGATAATAGGTGCAGTAACGCTAAAGGATGAAAATCAGCTACGTGATGAAAGTTACATCTCCAGTTATTAATGAAAAGAAATATTCTGTAGGATATTGCAGAGTGACTGTCCTTACATCTCACCAAATATCAAATTCTAATGCCCAGTCTTCAAATTTTGTACAGTTCTTTCTGATTATCAGATTTAACGTGCTATCACATAAAATTAATCCAGGCCCTCGAAGTGTGAACGCTTCATTTCAATGGCAGTAGACAGACAGACAGAGAAACAGACAGACAGACAGACAGACAGACAGACAGATAGATAGATAGATAGATAGATAGATAGATAGATAGATAGATAGATAGATAGATAGATAGATAGATAGATAGATAGATAGATAGATAGATAGATAGATAGATAGATAGATAAATAGATAGATAGATATATATATAGAGAGAGAGACAGATAGATAGATAGATAGATAGATAGATAGATAGATAGATAGATAGATAGATAGATAGATAGATAGATAGATAGATAGATAGATATATAGATAGATAGATAGATAGATAGATAGATAGATAGATAGATAGATAGATAGATAGATAGATAGATAGATAGATAGATAGATAGATAGATAGATAGATAGATAGATAGATAGATAGATAGATAGATAGATAGATAGATAGATAGATAGACAGATAGATAGATAGATATATTTTTCTACTGACGACTCACAGTTATAACATTATGTTCAACAAACCATGCCTGGGGGTGAGGTGCTCACGATGTGCCACGTTAGTGTCTCCGAAACAAAATGCTCCGCGCACACTGCGTCCACATTTTATCTGTTACCCACTGACCAACAGCATCCCTTTTCATTCAAATCTTATAAGTGAGGAGGACTCAGAGTGAGGTGGTTACGGTGCGGAATATCATGAAATAGATCTGGGCTGATTGTATAGTCTGTTCAACGACTGCAAAATCGTCTTATGGGTGAATGCTGCTACACTAATATCCTGGCAGAAATAGTAAGCTCATAGGATATCTGCACATTTGTTGTTTTCTCGCTTGATTGCGTCCACTAGATTTCGTTTCAGGATCCTGTACTCCCAGGAGATCCTAATTCAAGTGTTGGCTTCTCTCAAGAGATCGTCTCTGACCTACACAGCCAACACAGTGTCCGAGTTCTATGTCTGCTATTACCAACTAGAAAGCTACTGTAACCGCCTGTTGCCAAACGAAGCGTTTCCCTTAATTCCCGATGTTCGAAATAAAGAAAATGAAGAATCCCCAGTGTTCTAAATTTAGGAATCTCCACTGTTTTAAATTTGGGAATACCCAATGTTCCAAATTCAGGAATTAGAGTTCTAAATTTAGGTCACTCCAATTCATCTTCAAATCATTTTTAGTGATAAACATTTAAGTCCCCCTTTTTTTTTCTGAATTCAATTGACTATTCAAAAAAGTTCTACAAACTTCAGAATTTTTGGCTGACTGTATTTGTAACCGGGTACTTGAAGGTTAAACAGATAGTGACATCGTGCGTAGTGCAAAATTATTATGGTTTTCAATTTGAAAGTTCTTGATCAAGAACACCTAGCCGTCGGCTCCAAGATGCTTTCTTTAATACGTGTTCCCATCACTATCAATTCGTGTTCTGGCAGAGCTACGCGCATGCCAGGGAAAATCAGCTTGGGATTTCTTCGGTGTAACGAACAGTAAACCCATTTCTGTTGGGAGTCCGTGCGGAATAGACGCCTGGATTTTCTCTGATCATTCTGGACATCGTTTTACTCAAGCGAAGCTCAGCGGCAGATTCTGAACACGACATCATTGTTCATATTGGTTGGTTACGAGAATAACATCTTTCTTCTATCCCCCATCGACCTTTAGAAACTGTCGAGTCTATAGATGAGATACGACATAGACCGTAGTACAGGGAATAGATAGACTGGGAATAGACTGCTGGAAACTAGATTAATCTCATTACAGCTTAATGTCTTGAAATCCAAGCAAATTCGGTCCAGCCAGGAAGTAAATTAGCGATCTGTCCACCGATATTTATAAGATTTGATATTGTAATTTTATTTTTGTCTTTGGGGACTCACCCACCCTTTCCCACCCCCGCAAAGCCATTTTTCAGCGTCCCCCTCCCCACCATCGTACTAAGTATCCTATCTTTAAATATTTTTCACACGACAAACTCCACTAAACGTACAAGGAAAACTAAAAAAAAAAAAATAATTTTTGAGACATATACTTACAGAATACTTAAAAACACCATTTTTATTGAATTACAAAGAACCTAACAGATATCAGCTAGTTATTATAAACTTACCATTCAATGGCCAGAGAGACAAAAGGGTAGAGAGAGAGAGAGAGAGAGACCAACATAAAGACAGACGGAAAGAGAGAGAGTCAAACAGAAAGACAGAGAGAGAAAGAGAGAGAGAGACGAACAGAAAGACAGAGAGGTCGTGGGGGGGGGGGGGGATATCAACAGTTTCAATACCTGGGAGCTAGGTAGATGCATTATTAAACCGGCTGGCGTTGTAGTCTAGTGTTTAGAGTAGACACAGGCAACCTACGGCCGACCGGGCAAATTTCGGTGGGCCCTTGAGATCGACCGAAAATTTGACTGAGCTACAAACATACAACAGCCCCCCCTCCCCCCCCCCCCAACCGATCCCAAAGAAGAAAAAAAATTGTTTCTTTAAAAAAAAAAAATCGCCAGCCAAATAAGTTAAGTTTTCTTGCTTATAGAAGGGTTTTTAATATCGATGTTTTTCAACCAGAAGTTGCGAAGTCCAATTTATCCAGTGCTCCTAAATACCTGTAGATATCTAAGACACAAGGCTTGTGCTTTTGTTTCATAACCCAATAAAACTATTCACGGGACCGTTTTGAAATTATTGCAACTTTTTGAATGTTCATTACGATTACAAGTTTGAAACCCATTTGTCTCAATTTGACTAATTTGGACATAAAACATTCTAGCTGCTAACCCTCTATATGAGGTAAGAGTATCCGGCCCTCTGCATAATTTTCAGGTCTGGGTCTTACTATACGAACCCACTTCGCCCCCCCCCCTCCTCCCCCGATGCCTGGTATACGGCTTTTATCCTGAGTACAAGGTCCCAAATTAAAATGCCACTCGAGGTATGGCCTGTCCTAATTAATTTTTAAGCGGCGTTTATAAGCGTGCTCACTCTGAGAGACAACTGCCGAAGCCCAGGAATTCGTCTCCAGAATAGCATCATTGTGCTGAAAAAAAAAAAATTGGATGTAAAATCCTCATCTTAACAAAACAAATCTTGAACCTTTGCCAACACGGGGTCTCCTCCAGTTTAAATTCTTAATGCGTCTGAACTGGCTGGCTAGAGAGTTTGCAAGTCCAGACCGGGACGCCGGAAGGAGCGCGTGATTTTTTTTCGTACTCACTGTACCAAATTCAGGATCGGGGCAGCAAACTCAGGTCATCGGCAAAGGGATTTCTCGTCCTACCGAACACTGCCATGGGTGCTGCAATTTATGGACTGTGCACCCCAACCCTAACCCTAACCCTAAAATGACTCTGAACGTCACCGAAAATCCCTATAATATGTTGAACTGTTGCTGCCTCGCTCCTGAATTTGGTAAAGTGAGTACGAAAAAAAAAAATCACACACGCCGGAGATATTTCCACATCCAAAGATAGTTGCACAGCGACGCCCTTCTTGAGCCCGGGAGTCACCCACGCAGTCTGAATTAAAAAGATAATAATCATTTTAAAAAACATATCAGCTTTTCAAACTTTAGGGCAGCCACACAAAGACCACCGAATTCGGTCACCGAGCCACTAGGCGCTTTAGGTGAGAAGAATGGCACTATATAATTTCAACAACTGCACACAGAGCCCACCTAGATTCGGTCCGTTTATATAGTATCATTCTTCTCACCTAAAGCGCCTGGTGGCTCGGTGACCGAATTCAGTGGCCTTTGTGTGGCTACCCTTAAAAGGGTAGGTGGCCTCGGTCAGTTAGGAACAAAAATATGAGATAATCTTACCGTAAAAATAAATTGTGGCGGGAGTGATTTATTGTGGTGCAATGTTGGCCTTTTTCTCGCTCAAAGGCACAGCCTGACTGACAGTTTGAACCAGTGGTTTTCAACCTTTTTTCAGCCAACCGCCCCCTTCGGCTCCAAATTTTCGTTCATCGCCCGCCCCCCCCCCCCCTCCCTCTCCTCCTATTCCTCTTACTCCCAATCTCCCTCCCCCAAATCCCTACTCAAACCCTACGGATACATTTCAGGAGAATACAGATTACACACGAATCATGATATTTCAGTTTTTCAAAGCGTTATTGATGACAGCAGGTCGGTGTGGTTATTTTTCATTTCAAAACAGAAAGCATTCTCCATCAAAGCACTAACAAAAAAATAAGCCGTTTCTATTCCTAAAACATAATTATTTGCACCCAAACCCCCCCCCCCCCTTCGTCTTTTTCGCTCTCTTGTCGCCATTTTCTTTGTTTTCGCCCCGTGAAAATCAAAATTGCCCCCAGTATGAAGTGGGGGAGGGGGCGGGGGCGGTATCGCCCATGTTGAGAATCACTGGTGAAAAAAATTATTGAATTAATTTCCTTAAGTGTCAACTAATCTGACGCAGTCTTTGTTGTATCGAGCTAATATTGTGTTTAATGCAAGTTTCAGACAATGTTATAAGATGTTCTTGTGTCGGTAAAAGACATGTTTTTCTCCAAGTGATACTCCCAATGCCAAGGGTGGGGGAGGGGGGGGGGATTTAACAAGTGGTCAATTTAGAGCCATTTCTCTGCCTACAGTGCATGTTGTTTTAAGAACACTTGAAATCTACAGCAAAACTGTAGACTGCTATGGGAAACTTACTAGTACTAGATCAGAGAGAAAGAGACAGAGAGAGAGAGAGAGAGAGGGAGAGAGACACAGAGAGAGAGAGAGAGGGGGGGGGCACAGAGAGAGAGAGAGAATGTGTGTGAGAGAGAGAGAGTGAGAGAGAGGATGAGAGAGGGTGAGAGAAATAGAGAAAGAGTGAGAGAGACAAAGAGAGACAGTGGGTGAGAGAGATAGAGAGAGAGTGAGAAACAGAGAGAGAGAGAGAGAGAAAGTGAGAGATAGAGCGAGTGAGTGAGAGAGAGAGAGAGAGAGGCGGACATACAAGCTGGGTACCTCATCTACTAAATTAAAAATAGCAAAGCCTCCTCTCCGGATTATATAACAATGGTTGATAAAGTTTCTTCCTTATCCTGCCTATTCAGAGTTATTATAGTATTGTAAACAGTAGTTTCTGAGCTCCATTATGAACAATTGGTTAGACAGCCCAGCTGAATCACCCATTATGCAAGGAAAGATGAAGAAAGAAATGAAGCATCGCCCGTGATATTCAATTCAACAGTATTGGGTTTCCCGACCGCACTTTGTTCAGTATTCTTTTCTCATAATAATTCTTTTCCCAAAGAGAATGAATAATAGGCTGAGGATTAGACTTTCCACGGGGCTATTAGTCAAATCAGAAAAGATGATGGTATTGGCTGCCTGATATTGATAGCGTCCAGGCCGCTGATTTATTGAGATTAAATATAAATTTATTCAGATTGAGTAAATCGCGAACTCTGCGTTATTTCATCCTCTAAAGACTCTAGTGTATCAGCGTTTTTGAAGAACATGATGGTTCTGCATTATGCTAATGGATGGGGTGCATAACTCAAAGAATGGCAAGTCGTGGGGAGTATTAATTTTATTGCGGCTTTTAAAAATTGTTTTGTATGTGGGCGAAAGAAGAGATGAGGGGGGGGGGGAGGGGGTATCATCTTTTCAATTTAATGAGGTTTTATTATGAGATGAGGGGTAAGATAAGATGAGATAAATCAAGATAGATTAAATTTTACCCTGCCAACGTCCCTACTTCAATCAGATGTAGATTTGTATAGAATTTCCGTAAGATTGATAAGATCACCTAGGAGCATCAAAACGATGTCAGGGCAATGTCGTAAATTATATAACAGCGGATCTACGAAGGAACGAGGTCACTTCTAAAGCAAACTCGGCGTGAATTCTACGCGTCGGATTTTAGTATGGTTGCTGGCTGATAGACACATTTGTCCAGAGATTGGGAATTTGGTTACACAGTGTTATCATAACTACTTCTCACACAAAAACACTCCCACACCTATCCAGGTAAGCTTTTGTCTACACACACTCCATGCATTTAGCGCAGGCACGTTCAAGCAGCGGTTTTAACACATAGGCACATTGTGCAGTTCCCCAGGGGCCTCATGGGTTTAGGGGGCCCCATTCATGCAAATTTACATTGGTTTTTGAAAAGGGGAAGAAAATCCGGAAGGAGTAACTTATGAGGTAAACAGCTTTATTCTGGCAACTATTTCAAGTTCTCTGAGTACTATTGTGTTTTATGACTCAAGGGGCGCTCCTCCCGAAACTCCTATTGCCTTTTTATCAAGGAGCCCACAAAAATGTTAAGACTGCCCTGCATGTACACCTTATAACAGGCATGTCAAACAGAGTTTAAAAGCAGAGTTGCGGCCCTCGTAAAGGTTTCTACAGTGCGAGCACATTTTATATTCGTAATATAAATTTTATATATTTTATCGCATTTTTTCGTAACATAAATGGCAATATTTGGTTCTACCTATGTGTGTGAACAGCTATTTTCTTTCATGAACTCAACAAAAACCTCTCAGAGAACAAGGCTAACTAGTTAGCATTGACATCTTTGATCAAAGTCGGAACTGCACAGACACTTCAGCCGGACATACCAAAAATTGTCAGCCAAAAAAGGTGTCAAACCTCAGGACAAAACACTAAAACCTTTTGAATAGTAGCAAATAAATGTTTCAGTTTTAAACTGTTGTGTTCTTTTAACTATGTTTTTGTTGCTGTTGCAAAATACGAAAATACTATGTCCTCAATGTTTTTGATCAACTATTTTATTAGTTTGTATTCACGAATGCTGCTAAAACATTCGTATACCTATTGTATGTGCATACTAAGCAACAAAATATCCTGCAGTAAATTTTATTTAATGACTTCAATTAGTTGTACTTCTTGCAAATATTTGCCGTGTGTCCCCCATGATGGCATAATGTGACCCATGTGGCCCTTCGGGAACTTTCAGTTTGACATACCTGCCCTATAAAATTATCTACGTGGGTGACTATGTACGAGTACAAACAGACTTAAATAGTTCCGTATAAATATTATTGCATTGGTAAAATCCTCAAAAGTTGTTTTATATAGATCTGAAAACAATTTTGTAAATCTTATTATAAAAAAAATAGTGGCGGGAGTAATTCATTGTGGTGCAATTTCGCCCCTTTTTTTGCTCGGAGCTACAGTCTAAATGACAATTTCAAAAATTATAAAGTTAAATTTTCCAAAGTGTCAACTAATCCAGCCCAATCGCTTTTGTATCGAGCGATTGTGTTGATCCAAGTTTCAGGTGTGTTTAAATAAAAAGTTGTAAAAATGTAAAATACAATGATTTTTGTTTTGGCTCCCTAAAGTAAGCCCACCACACCGGAAACGATGTGTTAATACGCGTTCAATTCGGTGCGCGCAATTTCCCTACCAGAAATGAGTGCGTAGTACTCTCGCGCACAAGAAGTCTGTAGCAGAATATGGGAAGCTTTGTAGACCCCAAAAGAGAGAGAGAGAGAGAGAGAGACAGAACACTGGGTTCACAGGTTTATCCCGGATAATGCCGGGAACTTCAGCTAGTGTGTATAAAATTTTTTTTTTTTTTTTAATCAAGTTGTAAATCTGACCCTCTTTGAGAAGTTCTGGCCAAGACGCGCTGAGAGTCCACGTCAGAAAATAATTCTTTCATGGATCCGCAGGCATGGTGGTGTTTTGTTTTTTTTTTCTTTTCGGATCTGCATGAAATTTACGCATTCAGTTAAAATATGCTTTATTGATAGTTGGCAATTGCATGCCACGTACTCGGGAGGTGGGGCGGGGGGGGGGGGGATGTCCACGATGAGTACAAAGATGATGGGTGAGGTCGGTATGACCTAGACAGAGTCCATCTGGGACAATTAAAAAATTTTCATCTGTCCGATTTTGTTGACAGGTATGAGGCCATTGTCCAAGTTGATATTGGATAGAGTGTAGTTTATTTGTTGCAGTATAAAGATCATGGCGTACATCATCAGGAGACGCTGCTGAAATAGAACTCCCTAGAAATTGGCTGTTAAGCACAGCTAGAAATTGGCTTGACTGGGCAAGGTGTTTTATGGTATCGTTTTGGTATTATCTCTTATGGCAGGTTCTGCTACCCACAACATTTCCTTTTTGCTATATTTAGACTTTTCTTCCGGCCTTGCTGTGACCTCACGCATTTTCTGTGCTTTTTATAATATTTTGACTTTTCTTCCGGCCTTGCTGTGACCTCACGCATTTTCTGTGCTTTTTATAATATTTTGACTTTTCTTCCGGCCTTGCTGTGACCTCACGCATTTTCTGTGCTTTTTATAATATTTTGACTTTTCTTCCGGCCTTGCTGTGACCTCACGGATTTTCTGTGCTTTTTATAATATTTTGACTTTTCTTCCGGCCTTGCTGTGACCTCACGGATTTTCTGTGCTTTTTATAATATTTTGACTTTTCTTCCGGCCTTGCTGTGACCTCACGCATTTTCTGTGCTTTTTATAATATTTTGACTTTTCTTCCGGCCTTGCTGTGACCTCACGGATTTTCTGTGCTTTTTATAATATTTTGACAGGGCTCAGAGCAGGGATTGATCCTGGAATCACCATGAGAACTATTACGCCATAGATCAGTCAAACAGAACTCAATCATTCAGTCACTCAATTCCATGCATGGATCAGTCAAACAGAACTTAATGATTCA
>OZ007583.1:23806074-23925308 GCA_963931925.1 Onchidella celtica
TTACCTGGGCGAGTGTATGATTGCTGTCAATGTTTTAGGCCACCAAGCCATTAGACTGCGATATAATATTGCTGTTCACAACCAGTCCGGCACACGTGCACACCATCCCAGAGTGAATCAGAATTGGTGCGAGATCCTAGAGGAATTGTATACAAACTGTTCCAAATACTTAAGGCTGTTGTTACAAGTACGTACGTCCTCTGAGGTTTTTGCACTAGGAGCATGTGTTTTAAAGTCTTTTGTGGCCCCAGGGCTAGAGAGCTCCTCCCGAAATACTCCTGACACCAGCCTTAATTAATCAATTATTCTTTCCGATTTTCTTTTTCTTTTGTTTTGTTTTTTTTTGTTCGTTTTTTGTTTGTTTTTTTTTTTGGTTGAAAGGGTAGAGGTCAGGGTTAGGGATTCGATACGATTTGGGGACTGAGGATAAGGACAGGGCTAGGGATGGGTACTTGCACGTATGAGATGTGTACGCACAAGTAACAACAGCCAATACTTAATTATAGAAGTGCTTCGGTAGGGACAGTTTTTTTGTCCTTGTTTTGTTGTTTCGGGTTTTTTTTTTTTTTGCCAATTATATAAGAACCCAGGAAATAATTACTGTTCATAGTTTTCAGCTGTTTTCCATGACGGGCATCTTCGGCGGGGGACACGTTGAGGCAAGGAACTCGCCTCTCATGCCGAAGGTACAGGGTTCGATTTTTGGTCAGCGCAGGCATGTCGACATTTTGGCTGAAAATTCCTGTCACTGATCCTGTGGTAGGAAAGATCGAGCATCTAGTCTTCTCTGATAAAGACGACGAACTCGGAGGGCCCATGTGCACGTTTCTCACATTAGAGAAACCTCGGAAGTTGAAAGTGTAGAAGAGCATTCCGAACAAGGCCGCTGCCCTGGCAAATATTCTAAAAAAAACTCATCCCGGCCACAAAAACACTTAGGAACAAGAAGAAGAAAAATGAGGTGTAAATGCAAAGAGCATCGAAACCTCCTAAACTCAAGAGCTAAAACACCGGTATCTCCTGGACAGTTACAAATACGGGCCTGACCACTGAAGTTGATACTCATAACTACAAAAACTGGAAACTTTTTGACATGATATAATAATAATAATAATAAGTTTATTTATATATCTCAAGAATGGCTGGTTTACAGTATTTTCCCCTGAGTAGAACTATAATATTACCCTCAGCCAAACTATCCCTTTTAACTGACATCCCCGATTTCTTCCGTCCCATTCAACAGGGTTCTAAATATTATGTGGGACAAAATTAAATGAAATACAAACTGGACTCCAGCATGTTTTATAAACCCAAATGGCGAAATCCAGTGGTAGAATAATATTAAGGACAAAGAAATCAATATTATCGATACTACGTGTATTTCGATCCTCCGATGGTTGGCATCAGTTACTGACAAAACCGCTGAAAGCATAAGCTTCAAAATAAGTAACAGATCGCAACTGATACCCAGATCATAACACGATCATCGGTAATTACCGATACTATGGCGTCTATTTTGTTTTGAAAATTGCACTTTTACGATCCATTTCGTCCTTGCTTGGTGTCATATTTAAGAGTTTATGGCTTTTGGTGGGGTTTTTTTTAACGGGCATTCAAGAGCGTTCGATTCGGTGAAGATTCTGGCACTGACTTGAATACCACGCGTTTCCCATAACTATCAGGATTTATCTTACATCTCCCCTCCATTGAACTTCTAAGAAAGCCAGCAATTTCATCATCCACTCCTCATTAGCATTATTACTGTACTGACTGCTCCACCCATACAGACATTGATATTGTGATCTGACATGGAAGCCTGATTTAGCCTAGATTAAAAAAACAACAAAACAAAAACAAAAAAATCCCACTAATTTCCACATGCAATTATCTCGTGCAAACATTTGACGTTGGCTCTAGTGAAGATTTGATCAAATACATCATTTTGCTCTTACGGGTTATTTACGTTTTGTCGGCGGACGCTAAAGAGCCAGTCTTGCATGTTAAATGCTTTTTGACACTTTTCCCCTGTCCATATAGATCAGTGGGTCTTAAGCTGGAGGAATATTGATCCAACCGGAAAGAGGGGGGAGGGGGGTGGCGTATCTATGCAATTAAACCAAACACACTGCCTTTACTGTGAAAGAAGGCATAGCGTTGCTTCGATTCTTTTATTTCAGATTGTGCATAATAATTTCTATTGACGTTCAACTCAGATCTGCGCAGCTTAAACCCATTGACTCCAGGTTGCCCTGTCACTGTTGCTAGGTCTAGCATTGGTTCTGCCAGAAATCTAAGCCTAGGCCCGCACTAGCCTATTATGAATGACTAATTAATTAGTCGGGTGGTGAAATCCAGCTAGTTGCCTGGTGCGCGAGGCCTCTTTAAAGCTCACCTCAATGTGATAAGTTATCTGGTGCCTGAGGCCTCATTGAAACTCATTTCAAAATTAATGTGGTCACAACACCATCAAACTAGTCGGTTGATCAAAATTGGCTGGCACATCAAAATCGGCTGTTGTGCGAATTCATGGCTTTTGGAAAACAAATAGAAGAAGAAAGAAACCAGGAGATGTGACTATAGGAGGGAAATAGAGTTTCAGCAAGTTGAGAACCACTGGGATGGGTTTAAATCGATTCGTGTTTCCATCATTTGTTTACCTTGTGTCTCCTCCAATTTTATCTTCTCGCATAAAATGTGATTGGGAGACCTTCAAACGAAGAGGCTGGTGTAGACAAAAAGCCCTGAGCGAGGGTTGTTTACGTGTTATGTTTTTCAAAGTTCCCTATCGACAACCCTGTCAAACAGTGTTGTATGCAGTTTTAGGCCTATCTTGATCTCAAACAACTCTGTATGGAAACAGATTAAAACTCTGTGGACTGGCGTTCAGGAAAATAATGGTCAGGCAAAGAAAAGTAATTAGAAAGTTAGAATTTCAACATTATTTTGAAAATGGCAGGTTCTGAATATGTCCAGTCGCTCACTAGCCAATTTTCATCGGCCGAGTAGCTGGATGGCTACACCACCACATATCACTGAGTTTCAAAGAGGTTGAGTGTGCATAATTGGATAATGACTTCACAACACTGAGTTACAATAAGGTCTCAGGCTAGGCACACATCAACAGGCTCTAATCGGCCAATTAGTTGGATGGGGGGACATGACGACCTATAATTTCAACGGGGCCCAGCGCAATAACGAACTATTATTTTTCTCATGAGACTCTATGTCGTGACGTCACCATCCCACTAGTTGGCCGAACAAAGCCTGTTGGTGCATGCCTAGCCTGAGACCTGGAACATCAGTCAGGTACTTGGATCGCATTAAAACGCACTACCGTGATGTCACTATCCAATTACTCGGCTGATCCAAATCGGCGGGTGCACACCTGGAGCTATGCAAAGCCTGCCCTTTTCGAATGTTAAAAATTCTAATTGTCTTTATTTTGTAAAATCCGTGCTTTTCATTGTCTGACTATTTGATGGATTTCCTGCCAGTACAGTGTGTGTTCCGTGTAGTACAGTGCTGAGATGTTAGAAATTCAGGACAAAGGCCAGCCACACAGTGTGTAGGTTCGATGTTGGCTGCACTCCGCCCGCCCCCCCCCCCCCACTCCCCAATTGATGATAAAATATAAACTTGCAACTAGCACGCACCATTCGATGATTTCATTACATTCATAGCCTTTATTAGATTTTTTGGCAACATCTGCTGAAATTTACCGCATGTTGCACTGCGTGACACAAATTTAGCCACCATTGTCTATGCTATTATATGTAATTCCGTATGTACATGGCCTATTTTCAGACGTATAATTATGATGAATATTCTGTTATAATACTTTGATGTTTTAATGCCAGAGTTTTACATGCACTGTTTGACTGTTTCATTATATAGTATTATCTATGTTCGCGTATCGGCAACATCTACTAAATATCATTGTATGTTGCCCTGACATGCAACAAATCTGGCCACCTTTGGTTTGTGCTATTTTCGAGATGAGAACAGTGAATGTCAGTCTTAATGCTTTGATGTTTAAAGGCTGGCGTTTACATGCACTGTTTGACTATTTCATTACATAATATATAACGTATGTTCGCTTTATTGGCAGCGCATTAAAGCTCATTGTGTGCACCCTTGTATGAAACATAATTATCTGGCCACCATTGGTCTGTGCTGTGATTGGTTTCACTAAAAAATATATCGCTCCATCAGGTTCCTTTAATCATTCGATGAGCCAGACATTTCCTGCATGGTCTGCGTTTCACGTAGCCACTAAGTGTATGCACAGTCAGTCTAATCCCCTAGGGGGAATATCCCTTATCCCTAATTCCACTAGCCCACTTTCCTGTGCTCTTGTCAATTTTCTTTATTTTTTATCCTGTTATTTCCTATGAACTTCTTTGTAATCCTGGATGGGACGTCGTAAATAGCACAAGGAGAAAAGAAAAATTTGGTATTTGATGAATGGAAATATTTTCAGGGCCTGGGAAAGTAGCCAATCTCCATTTTAATTTGTTAAAAATCCTTAACGATGAGGTTCAATTTATGTGAAAGTTTGTCATGAATAACAAACTCTGTCTATCTATCTGTCTGTCTGTCTGTCTGTCTGTCTGTCTGTCTGTCTGTCTGTCTGTCTCACTCTCTCTTTCTCTCTCTCTCCCTCTTTCTCTCTCTCGCCTTCTGGTTCTCTCTCTTTCTCTCTCTATCTCTCTCAATCCCTCTGATTGTCACTCTCTCTTTTTTCTCTCTCGCTCTCTGTGCGTCTCTCTCTCTCTTTTCTTTCTTTGTTTCTCCTCCGTCTGTTTCTTCATGTCGCTATCTTTCCACCCTGTCTGTCACCGTTTCTCTCTCTCTTCTTTGTTTCATTTTCTCTCCTCCCCTACCTGGCTCTTCATTTTTCGTTCTTTCTCCTTCTCAGCTCCATCCGTCTGTCACTCTGTCTCCGCCAGTCTCCATTTCGTTTTCGTGCCCTCTCCTTTTTTCTCTCTCTTCCTTGCTCCTCAACCCCTTCCCCAGGCTCTATACCTCCCCTCTCTCTCCTTACCGCATAGCCAATAAATAGCTCACATTACTGATATTATTTATTAATTTTGTAAGGTGGAAAATCCCAGGCCTGTGTAACATGCTCATAAAGGCATACGGCAAGTCTTATCCCGGTATCATTCCATTGTGCTCACTTTTACTCTTTTAATTCATCCAGACCGGTTGGCCGATATTTCTGCCAATTACAAAAACTTGCCGTGTTTAAAAGAATGTGAATGTATGTGTGTCTGTGTGTGTGTGTGTACGAGGGGTGGGGAATGAACTATTATAGTCATGCAATGATATCTCTCTACCTCTCTTTCTCTATCTTTCTCTGTTTCTGTCTGTCTCTCTCTGTTTCTCACTCTGGCTCCCCCTATCTGACTGCCTGTCTCCGACTGTCCCTCTTTGTCTCTGTTTCTCTGTCTGGCTCTCTCTGTCTCTCTCTCTCCCTCTCTCTGGTTGCCTGTCTCCTTCTCTCTTTTTTTCTATTTTTCTCTCTGCACCCTCTGTCTCTCTCCCTTTCTCTCCGGCTGCTCGTCTCTCTCTTTGTCTCTCTCTGTCTTTGATTGTCTTTCTCTTTCTCTCCGGCTGCTCGTCTCTTTCTCTGTCTCTCTCTCTCTTTGACTGTCTCTCTCTCTTTCTCTCCGGCTGCCTGTCTCTGTCTCTCTCTGTCTCTCTCTCTCTTTGACTGTCTCTCTCTCTTTCTCTCCGGCTGCCTGTCTCTGTCTCTCTCTGTCTCTCTCTCTCTTTGACTGTCTCTCTCTCTTTCTCTCCGGCTGCCTGTCTCTGTCTTTCTCTGTCTCTCTCTCTCTTTGACTGTCTCTCTCTCTTTCTCTCCGGCTGCCTGTCTCTCTCTCTTTGACTGTCTCTCTCTCTTTCTCTCCGGCTGCGTGTCTCGTCTTTCTCTGTCTCTCTCTCTCTTTGACTGTCTCTCTCTCTCTTTGACTGTCTCTCTCTCTTTCTCTCCGGCTGCCTGTCTCTGTCTCTCTCTGTCTCTCTCTCTCTTTGACTGTCTCTCTCTCTTTCTCTCCGGCTGCCTGTCTCTGTCTCTCTCTCTCTTTGTCTGTCTCTCTCTTTCTCTCCGGCTGCCTGTCTCTGTCTCTCTCTGTCTCTCTCTCTCTTTGACTGTCTCTCTCTCTTTCTCTCCGGCTGCCTGTCTCTGTCTTTCTCTGTCGCTCTCTCTTTGACTGTCTCTCTCTCTTTCTCTCCGGCTGCCTGTCTCTGTCTTTCTCTGTCGCTCTCTCTTTGACTGTCTCTCTCTCTTTCTCTCCGGCTGCCTGTCTCTGTCTTTCTCTGTCTCTCTCTCTCTTTGATTGTCTCTCTCTCTCTTTGACTGTCTCTCTCTCTTTCTCTCCGGCTGCCTGTCTCTGTCTCTCTCTGTCTCTCTCTCTCTTTGACTGTCTCTCTCTCTCTTTCTTTCCGGCTGCCTGTCTCTGTCTCTCTCTGTCTCTCTCTCTCTTTGACTGTCTCTCTCTCTTTCTCTCCGGCTGCCTGTCTCTGTCTCTCTCTGTCTCTCTATCTCTTTGACTGTCTCTCTCTCTTTCTCTCCGGCTGCCTGTCTCTGTCTCTCTCTGTCTCTCTATCTCTTTGACTGTTTCTCTCTCTTTCTCTCCGGCTGCCTGTCTCTGTCTCTCTCTGTCTCTCTATCTCTTTGACTGTCTCTCTCTCTTTCTCTCCGGCTGCCTGTCTCTGTCTCTCTCTGTCTCTCTATCTCTTTGACTGTTTCTCTCTCTTTCTCTCCGGCTGCCTGTCTCTGTCTCTCTCTGTCTCTCTATCTCTTTGACTGTCTCTCTCTCTTTCTCTCCGGCTGCCTGTCTCTGTCTCTCTCTGTCTCTCTATCTCTTTGACTGTTTCTCTCTCTTTCTCTCCGGCTGCCTGTCTCTGTCTCTCTCTGTCTCTCTATCTCTTTGACTGTCTCTCTCTCTTTCTCTCCGGCTGCCTGTCTCTGTCTCTCTCTCTCTTTGACTGTCTCTCTCTCTTTCTCTCCGGCTGCCTGTCTCTGTCTCTCTCTGTCTCTCTCTCTCTTTGACTGTCTCTCTCTCTTTCTCTCCGGCTGCCTGTCTCTGTCTCTCTCTGTCTCTCTCTCTCTTTTACTGTCTCTCTCTCTTTGACTGTCTCTCTCTCTTTCTCTCCGGCTGCCTGTCTCTGTCTCTCTCTCTCTTTGACTGTCTCTCTCTCTTTCTCTTCGGCTGCCTGTCTCTGTCTCTCTCTCTCTTTGACTGTCTCTCTCTCTTTCTCTCCGGCTGCCTGTCTCTGTCTTTCTCTGTCTCTCTCTCTCTTTGACTGTCTCTCTCTCTTTCTCTCCGGCTGCCTGTCTCTGTCTTTCTCTATCTCTCTCTCTCTTTGACTGTCTCTCTCTCTTTCTCTCCGGCTGCCTGTCTCTGTCTCTCTCTCTCTTTGACTGTCTCTCTCTCTTTCTCTCCGGCTGCCTGTCTCTGTCTCTCTCTCTCTTTCTCTCCGGCTGCCTGTCTCTGTTTTTCTCTGTCTCTCTCTCTCTTTGACTGTCTCTCTCTCTTTCTCTCCGGCTGCCTGTCTCTGTCTTTCTCTATCTCTCTCCCTTTGACTGTCTCTCCCTCTTTCTCTCCGGCTGCCTGTCTCTGTCTCTCTCTCTTTGACTGTCTCTCTCTCTCTCTCTGTTTCTCTCCAGCTGCCTGCCTCTGTCTTTTTCTGTCTCTCTCTCTTTGACTGTCTCTCTCTCTCTTTCTCTCTTTGTCTCTCTGCCTCTCTCTGTCTGTCTAGACTGTCTGTCAGTCTGTCTGTCGGTCTGTCTCTCTCTTTCTCTCCTCCTCCCACGCCATCCCTCGCCCCGATTACCATCCCGGTTGGAACAGACTAACTTCACCATTTCTACTATTTCCCTATCCTTTCGACTCTCACTCATACATACACCTGATTACACGTGCTTTCACTTGCAAAATAACCCACATTTTCACAGAATCCATACGTCTCCAATTCTTGCCAGGAAACGAACTCATTTGTCCTATCAGGGTGGATTAGACTTGCCAGATAATGTCAATTTGTCATTGTCTCCGAGAAGCCCGGGGAAAGCCATGTATCGATACGATGCAAAACCCCAAATCGATATGTCCGGTTGTGTTAAAGTTGACGGCGGATCGCCGGTTGTAATTTAATCCGGGATAATCTTTTGTAAGGTTACCTCCCTTGGTGCAAAAAGTTCGTGTAATCTAGTTTAACCTTGAAAACAAAACAAAACGTCATAAAAATAGATATGTTTTTTTTCCGGGAAATTTTTCCGAAGGTCATAGTTTTACTGAGTAACTATATAAAAGTATGACCGCATTGAACAAACTCATGTTGTTTGAAAGATAGAAGTGGAACGAACTTTGAGCCAAATGTAGCTGTGTGTGTGTGTGTGTGTGTGTTTGCGGTTGTGTATGTGTGTGCATGTATGCGTTTGAGAGAAAGGGACAGGGGGAGAGAGAGAGAGAGAGAGAGAGAGAGAGAGCGTGAGAGAGAAAGAGAGTGAGTGTGAGAGAGAGAAAGTGGGTGAGAGAGAGAGGTAGGGACAGGCAGACAGAGAGAAAGAAAAAGCTACAGAGGCAGAGAGGGGGAGAAAGAGAGAGAGATAGAGGGAAAGAGGTGGGAGAGATAGACAGAGAGAGAGAGACAGAGAGAGAGAGAGAGAGAAAGAAAGAAATAAACTGAAACGCTAAACAATCTTACTTCATTTGCAAGGTTATCGGCCACCACACGTAGGCCTCAAAGTTTAAATAAATGTCTTACTCGTATATTGACAACGTTGAAAGCACATTAAGATTCATCAGATTTCCGGAATACAGTAGAATAAATCTCTGTATTAGTTACAATCTGAAAACTGTGCATTTCATGCAGACAAAACTGGAAAGCGTATTGTGCCATACTATTTCAGAGTCAGAAACTGCAACAATTAAATATCTAATGAAAAACAGCATGGAATGAAAATTTGCAGCATGTGCCCCAGGTGGGATTTATTCATAAGTGATTTCTTGGTTTGTTTAGGATAACTTTATGATTAGACTTAGAGTTAGGGTTAGGATTGGGATACGGCTTAGGTAATGTACAAGAAAATTTCTGTTGGCGACATCACCACAATAACCTTTTTCGGAAATTGGCCACAAGTTAGTGATAAATATCCTATATTTAGTATTGTGGCTGTACGGCACAATTAGCCAAAAACAGACTTCACGGTAAAATACGTACACCGGTAAACAATGTTGAAGAAAGACACATTTTCTTGCCGTCTCCGTTCGTCTGTACTAATACAGGACTCGGTTTGCGACATTGCAACATGTCTTTCCCTGTTCTCCTGTTATCAGTCCCCTGAAAACATTCAGATTTTGTGCTGTTCTCCTATTGATAATCTCCAGCAGAATGTCTCCGGTGTAAATATAACCAGGCAGTCGAAATTGTAAAAGCTGTGGCTGGATTCAATCATTTTTTGTTTGTTTGTTTGTTGTTTTTTTCATTTTGCGACATTCATTAATCGAGCAAGTCGTAGTTTCAGCAATAGTATCTTAAGTGTAATTTGTACAGAACGAATACAAATACCGATTGCAAGTTCATGAAGACAGAATCATTCCACAGATGACATCTTGGGGCCTGAAAAGAGACCTGCGTTTGTTGATAATCAAAACTGCGAAATGTAAAAGAATTTGATATAAAATTTGCCTAAAGGCTCAGCTTTGCCAGAGTTTGGCATTCTTTCGCTCTTCTGTATTAGCAAAGCATTGTCTGAATACTGGGCAGATCTGGTGAAAGCTCCATGTTTTTAAAGGCATATGCCTTAGGCATTAATACCTCATTTTCCTGTTCTGTTTTTCTTGTTGTTATAGCTGTTTCGAGATAGTCCTTCGCCACATTCTCCTGCGGGGTTGCTCTGTTCTTTCTGTAGGGTTTAAAAAGGGTTGTTAAAGCCTTCAAATTGACTATTGCTGTAGCCCTGACAAGGGTTGTTTTGGGCTAGCAACGAGTTGGACAGATCTTTTACAATCGTCTTGCCTACCATACATATCCGGGGACTACTGGCTACCGCATGTTGTAAACCTTACTGTTTCATCCTTTAACCAAATTCAAAAAATGATTCAGATGTAGGACCTAACTGGAAAATGCCTGTACAGTAATTTTGTGCGTTGCTTATTATAGGTGTCTCACCGGGAACAGACTAAATTATAGTGAGAAGAATGTAAACTGCAACAGAGAATTTTGCATATTATAAAGAAAAAAAATCACCGGGGTCACAATTTGGACTTTGTACCCAAATTGGGCTTTCTTTTCGCACGCATTTTTTTTTTTTCAAAAATATAGGATTAGGCTTAACCTTAGTGTAGGGTTGTGTTTTCATGTGTGCGGAAACGGAACCGGCGACGGAAATGTCAAAAATCCACCAAATAATAGTAAGGAAGAATATTTCCATGTGTACGGAAGCGCCACTGGCTTCTGCATGAAAACATTCTTTCTATTTCACCAACTGACTTTTTTTTTTTTTTGACGTTTTCGTTTCCGTTTCCGCTTCTGTGCACATGAAAACTCAGCTTTAAGTTCTAATTAGGTTTCGCCAACTGGCCATAATAACCAATTTGTTGGCGACATAGAAAGGTTAACTTTTGGGGAAATTGGCCTCGACAAGTTGGTAACAAAGACATTATTACTAGTATTAAACTGCATGGCTGAAATAGTGTCCACCTTAAAATTATAGGGTTCAGTGTGTGATATTTTTCTGTAGGTCGGCCGGTGGAATGTTTATCACAAGTCACTTACGTCCCCTGTGGAAAACGAGCTCTTTCTTAATGACGTCGTGACTGAAGGCTGTGCCTCTGACTGGCAGGGTCTGGCAGCATGTGAGATCGTGCGTTCTGATAGACACGATTTTTATTTCATAATCTTTCTCTCTCTCTCTCTCTCTCTCTCTCTCTCTCTCTCTCTCTCTCTCTCTCTCTCTCTCTCTCTCTCTCTCTCTCTCTCTCTACTTAGATCTATGCACTCGCCCTTCAGTCTTGCCACCTACCCACTCAGCCGCCCTCTGTCGAAAGAGGGACTGCAACAGCAACTCATACGGACAAGAAATCACTCCAAGAAATAAAAAAAGAAGAAAATAACGATAGAGGAATGATAAAAGTATTACGTTTATAGTAATAATAACCACAAAAGACTATCGATAGCCAGGAAACAAATATTGACGTATAACAAGGAAAAAGTGAAAACACAACAGTGCAATTCATACCAATGGTTAGATTGTCCTGAAGATATGGCAGGCTTTATGAGGCATAAAACCCTTTCACTTAGACTAATAAACCTTCCACATTCTCCGCCCCTGAACTCTCATCAAATATTCTGAGAACAGTTGCAGGGAAAACTGGATTACAAGAAAAGCAAAAAGCTAACATTCTCATTGCAGGGGATTTTATTACTATACCCATTAAACTACAACTACCAAGTAAAGTTTACACCCAAGCTAAGTGAAGAAATAGGTAAATAAATAAATTAAATTAATTTATGTATACAAAAATAAACAAGTGCTAGAATGAAAATATCGATTAGCCAGTTGAATATTATAGCTGTTTCTGCCCTCCATCCCTCTCCGTGTACTACATCTCTCTCTCTCTCTCTCTCTCTCTCTCTCTCTCTCTCTCTGTCTCTCTCTCTCTCTCTCTCTCTCTCTCTCTCTCTCTCTCTCTATCTCTCTCTCTCTCTCTCTCAGGTTGTCACTAGGAGTTTTCTTATAAAAAATATAGTACAAAATAAAGGTTTAGAAAAATATATAATGAGGAATAAAAGAATCGATAAAGACGATAAGAAAGGGGGGGGGGGGAGGGGGGGGGGAGACAAGCTTGTCAGTGGAAGAAGACATCTGTTGACTTGATCATCTGATTACATCTCAATATGGGCATTAATTTGCCATATTATATGCAGAAATCCCTGTCAACGAGACGGGCAGGATAACATTTCGCGAAAGTACACGTTATCTCATCAATGTTTCAATGCAGGGATAATAGAGGCAATGTCCCGCATAAAGACATGCATTATGAAAATGGCACTGCAGTTTTGCTATCGTGGCTGCTGTTGTTCTTTGTGCTCCTTTTGTCACTCATGGACAAAAGATACGACACAGGATAGGCGACACGAGAAGGAAATTTAATATCATTGTAAACGTGCCGCTTTTTTAACGCTGGGATAATGTAATGGCGTGTAATATTTCACTTTCGTATTTTTTTATATTCTTGACAACTTAGCTCTGTTTTCAGCGGAGACCAACAGGGATGCCAAGCTGACAAGGATGTAAAATTAATAACATTTTAATTATCGTTTTTTTTTTTTAGTGTCAAATTCCCAATGCGACGCAGAAAGAACTTGAAAAACGTTTATTATATAAGGACATTCTGCACACCAAGGGAGGCTTGGGGGTTCGAGGGGTAAGTGATTTGATTTTTTTTTAAAAGCACGAATATATGGTTTCCTGGTTTGTTTGTTTTTTTGTTTTTGTAGGGGATATGGTGGTAGATGGAGGGAATATGGCTTTAATAGTGACACGTCTGACACATGAGCATTCATAGGTTCATACCCAATGTTGGGTGTAAAACTGAAAATGCATCAATAGCTGGCGCCGCAACGAAACCGAAGCAACTCTGAGACGAAACAAATCGCACCGAAGCAAATCTGTCATTCTGACATAATAATGAACACCGAAACGACACCGATACAGACACGTTTCGTTTCAGTATCATGCCGGCATCTGAACTAATGGGTTTTCGGCCTTAGGTCATTGTTCTCTGACTTGTAAAATAACCATTTCTTTTCCTAAAACCCATCTGTCGTTGTCTCATTTGTAATGTTACAAATTGGGCCGTTTGACTCAAGAATACACAGATGTGGTATTTAACTAATTCTCAGCGGTTCATGCGAAAAGGTACTCAATTCAAATGATGCATAAAAGTCACACACATGCAAAATGTCTGTTTCCAACTTTCCAATAATTCGGCATGTTTTCTCATAGCCTTAGTACTGATCTTTGACTTTCAGAATAAATTCTAAGAGAGCTGTGGTCATCTTTAAAAAAGCACTAGGAGTGAGTCAGATTAGGTTGATTTTTGACCGGCAGTGTCTAAGGAGAGATGGAGAACTAAATTTCCGATGACACTTTTCCGATTCTACTCAACTTTTTCTTCTTCTTCTTCTTTCGTTCACCAAATCTAAATCTGCAGATTAATTTGTTTCTTTTAAGAAAATCTACGGTTTTCTGCAGTTCTGGAAGAGCACCATAGGGTTTGATATTCAAGTCGGTGGGTTTGGGCCAGTATGTTTCTCGCAGTGCTGAGAATAGTGTGCAGTTCCGCAATATAATGCTCTATTTTACTCAACGAAAAGGCGACTTTTTATAGCGGCTGAAATAGACTAGGAAATAAATAAAATCGAGGAGTGCAAACGGCGTAACTCGAAAATGTTCGATTTTTTATTTTATTTTTTTTTTGCTTTTTCTGTTTCGCCTTGGTAAGTAGGCTACTACATTTCACATGATGAGAATTCCATTATCGAATTAATTTACCTAATTACTGATGAGGATTTAAAGGTCGTAACAGACATTTTGATATTCCATGTCAAATGTTCAAATGGCCCTCCTGTAAAATTTATAAAACTGGGGATATGGTCCTTGCACAGGAGGCCCCTCGATGTTAAAGACTGGGTTTTGTCGTAACTGGACGTACCCGCGTGATGTACCATCAAAACTTGAGGCAGTAGACAATGTACTTTAAATTTGGTCATTTAGTCATGAAAGGTGTCAGAGGTTTATATGTCCACCCTCTAGTTCCATTATAGTAAGATGACAATGCTTCGAGACCAAGGTCGCAGCTATAGGAGGAACAGGTCCGAACTCGTGTGTATTGTTAGCAATATTATTGACAAAAGCATTGTGGCTTAAAATAATGAATTGTTAAACTTGCAATGGAAATGTTAAGAATACTGTGATATAATTATCGGAATAAGGTGTAGTCGTGATTACTCGTACTTAGCTTTTTACATAGCTTAGGAAAAAGAACTGTGTCTACCTTGACGTGATAAAGTGAAAGAAAACTGTAAACACGAACATTAATACTAATATAATTATTATTATGTAGAGTGAGAGAAAGGTAGAGAGAGGAGATGGGAGAAAGAGAAACATCTAGGAGAGAGTGAGAGAGACGGACTGACAGGCAGACGGATAGACAGAAAAGAGAGTGAGAGAGAGAACGAGAGAGAGAGAGAGATAGAGTGAGAGAGAGGGGGAGACAGTGAAAGAAAAAGAAAGGGGCAGAGAGAAAGGGACAAAGAAAGATAGGAGAGAAAATGCGAGAGAGAGAGAGAGAGAGAGAGAGAGAGAGAGAGAAGTGGACAGAACCAAAAAAACCACCAAAACAAAAATTTGACCGGACAAATTAGGCAAATGTTTCCCTATAGAAAAATCCGATTTCACTTCCACCGTGCAGTATCTTGTCCATCACCACACATTTATCCAATTTGTATGGCGCGAGTGTCAAACTCAGGTCCAGGCTGACTTTCCCCTGTCCACCGAGGAAATTGCTGTAAACATTCGATTTTGTGCACGATCATGAACTCTGGTACTTTTTTTCTGGGGTAACGGATGCATCAAGAAAAGAGGGGGGGGGGAGGGGAGGGGGCGCAAACGGCTCAGAAAAACACTTAGGGACCATTTTGAGTCTTATCAGACAGGAAACTGTAACCATCACAAACACGACAGTCGGATTACTCACAGAGAAAATGGCCGTACCGGGATTTATCTGGATCTTCTGGCTTCTCCATGTGGGAATTTGGTAGTCTAATGAGCTGATAACTAAACTGTGTCCAGTGCTGCTTGGAAATGACCTGAAGGACCGCACTTGATCGAAGTGTTTACGTGTGTTTCTGTCCCTTTTTTTTTTTATTGCCTTTGATTGAGTTTGAGGCCGTCCATAAAGTTACGTGTGCTCCATTTTGGCAATTATTAACCGCCGCCGCCCTTGGACGCTTTTCTTACACTTGGCCTGGGTAGAAATTTAGTAGCGCCACTCACAGACGATTGTGGAGATAAAAAAAAAAAAGAACTACAAAAAACAACAAAAACAAGGTGGTGTCGAGGCAAAGTGTTCGCCTCCCATGCCAAAGGTACAGCTTTCAAATCCCGGTCAGTGCAGGCCTGTTGAAGTTTGGGATTTTTGTCATATTTTCCTGTCCCTGCTCTTATGGTAGGAAGGATCGAGCACCTAGACTTCTCGGATAAGGACGAAAAATTCGGAGGGCCCGTGTGCACGTTGCGTACGTTAAAGATACCTCGGCAGTTGGAATTTGGAAATCGTGAAGAGCAAAGCTGCACAAGGCCGCTGTCAGGACAAAATTCTGAAAGAAAAACAAACTAATCCCTACCTCAACAAGAAAAATAAAAAAACAAGTAAAATGAGATGTAAATGCCAAGGGCAGCAAACCCCCTAAAATAAAGAGCTAAACACAAGAAAAAACGCTTGTAACTGGCCTTCTCCAACGGGTCTTTCAGCGGTGTTCTTAACAAATGTTACAGCATGTCCTTGGTGTTCACAATAACGACAAATGTACCCGTAAGGACCTGACACTCTTTGGATACAAAAGCTAGGAGTGCCATGCCAGCGGCCCTACGTCAGTCCGAGGTAGATTTGTATAGCATTTGTATAGCATTGCCTGAGGGAATGGATTCCCCAAATCAAACTGACGTCGGCTCGATTTTGTTACCACCGATGTTAACGATGTCCTTCTTATGAGCAAACTTGGCCTCAGTACTACGGGCTGGATTTTCCGAGGCTTACCGACTATTTTTGAAGACATAATTATCACAGACAGAAAATGAATAGTTCAACGGAGAAAAAGTGGCATCGGAAATGAAACAACAACAACAACTAAATAAAAAAAACCAGAAGAGGACAATTGATATCAGGGCCAGGGCAAAAACCTCATTTCTGAAGATAGGTCAGTCACAGAAAATGAATAGTTCAACACAGGAAAAATGGCACCAGAAATGGAAGAAAAAAAAAAATACAAGACAATTAATGTAGCCGTCCTTGCGCTGACTTTTTTTTTTTTTTTTCAGTGCGGAGGGGAATGGAAAAGAAATTGAAATGTTCATTAAGCTAGAGAAAGTTGATTGGAGTCAATCAAAGATTTCATCAGCCCGGCCAGCTGCTCACATTTTTTGTGCAATTTTTGTAGACCTTGAGTGTGGAGAGGCCAGGGGTTCGAATGGGAGAAAGGTGTGTTTAGATGGGACTCATTTCTCCAGTTTTATTCTTTTCATTTCTTCACCCTCTTTTTTTTTCATTTCTTCATGTGTCTTCCTTTTTTTTCCTTCGTTCTTCCTCTGATTTCTTCATTCTTCTCTAATTTCTTTATTTTTCTTCTTTTTCATTTCTTCATTCTTCCTCTGATTTCTTCATTCTTCTTCCTTTCATTCCTTCATTCTTCACCTGATTTCTTTATTCTTTTTCTTATTTCTTCATTCTTCTCCTCTTCATTCGTTCATTTTCTTCTTTTCATTTCTTCATTCTTCTTCTGATTTCTTCATTCTTCTCTAATTTCTTCATGCTTCTTCTTATTTCTTCATTTTTCATCTTTTCCCTTCTTCATTCTTCTTCTGATCTCTTCATTTGTCTTCTTTTCATTCGTTCATTCTTCGTCTGATTTCTTCATTCTTTCTTCTTTTTATTCCTTCATTCTTCTTCTTCTTCTTCCCATCTCTGCGCTTTTCTCCTCCTTCTTCCTCGTTTGCTGGGTGGTTGATGGGGGTGCTCTTGATAGGGTCCTATCATTCTGCTGTAGCCTATTCTGTCTATCGCTTTGCTTATTTTTATTATTATTATTATTTTAGCGCAATATATCCGTTATCGTATCGATGTGCTTTCTCAAAACTCAAACTCAAACTTTAACTCTTCCTTTCATATACCCAGACCAGACGGGTCTTCTCTATGGAGTCCACAGTCTGCCCCAAGTTCTTTGCTGATCCTCATAGATTTTCCACGGTACATGCTTCAATGGGCCGTGTTTCTGATCTTAAAAACAGCACTATTATTTCTTCAGACAGTGTCGAACAAAAGAACGAGCGGAGGGTGAGAGAAGGCGTGGTGGGAGTGGCCCATTAGGAAAAATAAAAGGGAGGGAAGCAGGGTATGAAAATGAAGATGCATT
Organism: Onchidella celtica; assembly: GCA_963931925.1. NCBI lineage: Eukaryota > Metazoa > Mollusca > Gastropoda > Systellommatophora > Onchidiidae > Onchidella > Onchidella celtica. Next base: position 23,823,277 of record OZ007583.1, read on the forward strand.
AGATGACAAGTAAATCAATATTATAGGTTCGGCCAATTCCCAAAGTGAGAAGATATGAGCATCTGCCACATATCAGCCGCTAGTTATAGCAGAGATGCTAGATACAAAAAGACGAGAAAGCTAACGCGTTTAGTGTGCACAGATTTCGCACGGCCATCTAGAGGCGAATGCGAGGAAGTCATGAAAAATGCTATATCTTACAAAGCCAATATAGGGGAAATACTGAATTTTCTTCATGGTTCAGCTGTAATTGCTACAGGCTTGGATTGAAGTAACTCATTTTTGTAATTATAACTTCAATCGCTATAGGAAAACTCTCGCTTTTTTTTTTTTTTCGTTTGTTGTTGTTGTTTTTTTCAGTCGCAGTAGCACTGCAACAAACCTGCATCATTAATTTATCATTACATCAAAAATTCGTTTCATGCAATGTGCCACGGGCCCCGCCCCAGATCAGCGTGCACAATTTTTTTTTTGGAGGCGCGGAAAAGGGAGTGTCTCATGTCATCTTATTAGATCTGGTACCTTTGGCTTTAGTTGTCCCTTCGGAAATGTATGTCCCTTCTCGACAAGCCCTAACTTTGCAGCTCATTGACCAAATGTATTAAACGTTGGTATGCGGACTACTAGTGTTCAAGACCTTAATAAAATGTGACTGTCCATTTGAAAATGATCTCTACACTACTTAACTTGTGTTTTCATGTGTACGGAAATGGAAACAGAAACGTCAATAATCCATCAAATAGTAAAGAGAAAGAGTTTTTCCATGCCATTTCCGTACATCTGAAAACATTCTTCCTATTTCACTACTTGGCGGTTTTTTGAGGTTTCTGTTGCCTTTGCCGTTTCCGTTTCACATCAAAACACAGCTTAAAACAATCGATTGTACCTACGGAGGTGAGAGTCTCGTTTTCTACCATTAGTTACACCTAGAGTATAGATGTATAGAGAAGTTTCACTATTGGTCGATTTGCACTGCGAGACACGGGAGGCTCTGCGAAACCACTGTTAGCATGGAGTGGTAAGTAGGTCACTGCGGTAAACAATACCCGTTTGTGCATTTCCACATGGCGTAAGAACTCACAAACGGCTCTAAATAGTTTCAATCAACCCAAAAATATGAGAGAACCACACGAAACAGATATGCACACTATCTTTGGTGAAGGCGGTCTCTTTCAATTCTTCAATTTGTTGTTTACCTCAGCGATCTAGTTGCGTGATTTGGCGGAAGTGAGATCTCTCTATACATCTATACTCTCTGGTTACGTTTTTAGAACTAGTGACAAATGTTACCAATTGTGGCTTGTGTTTGTTACGTGATAGAGTTACATGCAGTGGTCAGATCGTACAGTAGCTAAAATTGTAACGAATGACAAGATTTACGAACATACTATTGAAAGAGTTAGGAATCACCGGTCTCCGGTGTGCAAGGCCCCATGATTATGGGTGAATGAGACGTAATTGTATTGTCAACCATGTTTGGCTTTCGTGATCTGTGTAAAACTTTGTCTAACATTCGTGGTCTATGTAAAGCTATGGCTAACATTCGTGGTCTATGTAAAACCGTGTCAAACATTCGTGATCTATGTAAAACTATGTCTGACATCTGTGACTTATATAAAACTGCATCTAACATTCGTAACCTACGTAAAACTGTTTCTGCCCTTCTTGATCTATGTAAACCATTAACGAAATTGGTAATCTATATATAAAATTTTGTATGAAATTTGCGATCTCTGTAATATTAAGCCTAATGTTCGTAATCTATAAAAATGTAATGCTGAATTTCGACGTATCACGGACCCCCCCCCCCCTCTTTTTCTTTCTCTCACTCGTCCTCCTTCTCTCTCTCTCTCTCTCTCTCGCTATTAGCAATGTTTCTCTCTTTGTGTCTCTCCCCTTGAATCCCCTTGTCTGTCTGACCCTATGTCTGTCACTCTCTCTCTCTCTCTCCCTGAATCTCTCTCGCTCCGCCCCCCCCCCTCTCTCTCTCTCGACCCTGATTTCTATGTCCATGCCTCTCTCTGTAATTCACTCTGTGCCTGCCTGTCTCTCTGTCTATCTCTGTCTCTGTCCTCCCCCTCATGTCTCTCTCCCTCCTTCCTTCTCTCTCTCTCTGTCTCTGTCTCTGAAATTTTCCGTTTCAAAACGAGAGAACATAATAAGATATCGTATCTTATCCCTAACTAGTCCTGAATACGTCCAGAGTTCCACCATGGTTCATTCAGGTATCGAGCACACAATGCCCAGATACTTACAGTCCAGGTAATCAGTCTTCCAAAAAGCCCTTCCCTTTTCTCATTTATCATTCAAACTTAATGGATTCCTTTATGAAACCTTTTCATTTGTGAACCGTCTCCATCTACATTGTTGTCAATTTATAATGGTTTTAATTTTTTTCATTTTCAAAGACTTGCTTTTTTTTTTTAAATTTTAAATTTGGAAGTTGGATTGCGATGGAAACAAAGGAAAATCTCAGCCTGGGCGGGCTCAAGCCGATTATGATTGGCCAACTGATCGGATGGTGACGTCACGGAATTGAGCTTCAGTGAGATCCAACTAAGGTGGTTGGTGCGGGATGTCTCACTGAAACTCAATGTTGTGGCTTGACCATCCAGCTAATCGTTCTGATCAAACTCGGCTTATGAGCTCCTAAGGTTAACGAGGCGGAGAGAGGGGCCGGAGACAGAGGCGGAGAGAAAGATGGAAAAAAGAGAGAGAGAAAGAGAGAGTCAAAGAGAGAGTCAAAGAGAGAGAGAGAGAGAGAGAGAGAGAGAGAGACACACACACACACACACACACACACACAGACACCAGTATTTCCATCGGCGGACTAGTTTGATGGTGACCTCAAAACAATTAGTTTCAATGAGATGTCGCACACCAATCAACTAGTTGAATGTCACTGAAACCAGAGAAACCAGAAACAATAAGATGAGACAGCTAGCATGTTTAGAGTGCACTGATTTCGCACAGTCACCTAGAGGCAAATGCACGGAAGTCATGAACGCAGTATTTTACTAAGCCAAATAGGGAGAATATTGAATTTTGTTCCCTGTTCCGCTATCGCTGTGGATCTTGATTGAGGTCACTTAATTTTTAATTTTGACTTCAATGGCTGTGGGAATTTTCTGAATTTTTTAATATTTTTTTTTTCGTCGCAGTAGTACTGTAACAAATCAGCATCATTAATTTATCATTATATCAAGTATTCTTTTCATGAATTGGGCCATGGGCCCTGTCACAAATCCCAGACTGGGAGATGTAATAAGTATGACAGGACAACAATCACGAACAAACAAGTTAACACTTAACAGAACAATCCATCAGACTCACACATTTATTAAACATAATTATACATATAATAGCGCAATTACATACATTATATTATGGAAATGACTGCCGTACCACGGCCTTATTCTCACACACACGCTCCCTCGGATCCACAATCCGGTAGTTACTCCTAAAGGCACTTCGGCCTCAGCCTCTCCCCTCAGGGTCTTAATAGTACATTAATGATTCACTGGCACCGCAGTCTCTCAATATCACCTTCCTATTGTCATACACCTTAGCACTCCCCTAGCACCTCAGCAGGGCAATAACACATTATTATTTCCATAGCCATCAACATGGCAACAACATAATATCAGTTCACTAGCCTATCAACATGGCAACACTATAGTATCTCATTCACTCTCATATCTACGTCCCTGTCCGTGACCTGACTGCCACGACTTTATGTGCCTCTACTGTCCTACACTGACAGCCTCACTTCTGGCCTATGTGTGGCCTCCGGCCCTATGCTGGCCTATCCCCTGTGCTCATCGAGGTGGCTCTTCGGCCCGTCCCCGACACCTACAAGAATAACATCACATTGGTATAATACCCTACCATTTCTATTCACTCCACCTCTCCTTACAACCCACGAAGCGCACACACACTAGTTCACCTTCCACTCACCACACATCTTACGGTAACACACCTCCATCGGAGTACACACTACTCACTCGCGCTACAAATCCATGAACTCACTTTCATCTATCGCTCATGGCGCACATTGCTATATCCAATATCAAGGACTTCCACATTCCTCACATATACTTATTCACATCATGGTAATAGACGAATATAATATAATACATCAATCATAATAATCAATCAACATTCTACATACCAGTCATAACTGGAAAGACTCTCACTAGTCTTCTCGACTGCTTCCTTTTATCTCTGCCCGATGGGCTATTATTCACAGATCCGCTCCCTAGGACCTTCTAACTTGCAGTGATAGTAATACCGCGCTTTCGTCTCATTCAGACCCCCCACTCATGACATGCACGACTTTTCTTCCCTGTCTCCGTGCGTTAATTTTACTCTCCTCCTTTCCCCCCGTAATTATTAACTATCGCTCACTCCACTCGTGACATCATCCCCCACCCCAAAAAAATTAATGCAATTAATTTCAAATCGCATCAAGATGACTGTCAACGAGTGAGCGTGAGCAATACCTACACTCAAAAAACTGACCTAGCAGTTCCCCTAGTATATAAAATACCGAAATCAGGGGAAAATATGGGGATCAATATGGCCTGCAATATGCATATATGTGTCACATCATGAATAGCTAACTAACCCCAATACTTAATACAGAATCAAAAACCATTCAACCTATCAACCATTCTTCATATCATATTTATAATGTCAATATTTTAAAGTCGACTTATTCACACAGATCCTGTCAATGTTCCTGTCCTCCGATGTATAAGCTCCTGAAATCTTCCCCTAGGCTCGACTAAGGTAGTCGGCGATATGATTGCTGGTTCCTGGAATTGGTTGAATAACGAAGGTATACGGCTGCAAAGCCAATGCCCATCTAGACAAGCGTGGGCTGGACGAACGATTCTTCGACAAAAATGTCAGTGGCTTGTGGTCTGTCTGGATACAAAATTCTCGTCCCATGAGATAACGTCCTAGTTTCTGGACGGACCAGACAATGGCAAGACACTCACGCTCTATCACAGAATACTTTCTTTCTCTCTGCAATAACTTCCTACTGACATAACATACAGGATGGAGACATTCGTTCTTCTCCTGTAGAAGACAAGCGCCGACACCAGAGTCCGACGCATCCGTTCTGAGGATAAAATTAGATCGAAAATCGGGTAATATCAGAATGGGTGACGATGATAATGCTGTCACCAAATTATCAAATGATGTCTGACATTCAGACGTCCACTGGACCTTATCGGGTTGTCCCTTCTTAGTAAGGTCAGTAAGAGAAGATGACAAGGAGGAAAAATTTGGAATGAACTTTCTGTAATAATTTAAAATTCCCACTAAGCTTCTGACTTGTTTCTTTGTTTTAGGGATTTGCAACCCTACTAACTTGTCAATTTTTGTTACTTCAGGTCTCTGAACACCTCTACCCACGATATGTCCTAAGAATATTATCTCTGGACATGCCAAATCCATCTTTGCGGGTTTAGCAGTTAGCCCAAACTGGCGTAATCGTTGAAAAATTACTGTTAGTGTCTGAATATGATCAGACCATGTCGACGTATGGCATGCTATATCGTCAAAGAATGACACGACATTAGGTATGTCCTTCAACACTAATCTCATTAATCGTGCAAACGTCGCTGGTGCGTTTACCAACCCAAATGGCATGACCTTAAATTGGAATAATCCAATGGGCGTTTGGAACGCCGTGTATTGTTTAGACTCCTCAGTAAGCGGGATTTCCCAATACCCTTTCGTCAAATCTATCTTGGAAAACCACGTGGACCCGGCCAATGAAGCTATTAATTCCTCCTGGAACGGAATAGGCTCCCTATCGCCTACCGTAATAGTGTTCAATCTTCGAAAATCAATACAGAACCGCACCGATCCATCAAGTTTTTTCACGAGGACGATGGGTGATGAATACGGCGATGTTGATGGTTCTATCACATCTAACTTCAACATTGACTCAACTTCCTTTATGACTCTATCTCTCGAAGAAAAAGGCAGCGGATACGGTCTAAGAAATACTGGCTTATCCGAAGTCAACTTTATTTGGTGCTGGATCACCGTAGTGCGACCCGGCAAATCCGTAACAACATCCGGAAATGACGCTAATAGGGTCTCAAGTTCCCTACTCCTTGAACTCGTAAGGTCAGGGTTAATTTTAACGTCCCTGTAACCTTGTGTCGGAGTTAACTCCGGCAATTGAATTTGTAACTCTTCCTGCGCCTCGGTGTCGCTTACGTCACAGTCCAACTGGTCTACGACCCCCGTACAAGCTGTAGAGAAGACAGTCTCCTCTGGTCTTGTCTGTGCACACAGATACTGTGGTCTCTCATAAAATCTCTGTAGCATATTAACATGGAAAACCTTACTCGTTCCATCAATGTGGATAGCGTAATCTACCTTTGAAACAACTCGCTCAATAACATAAGGGCCTTTCCATGTCATCAATAACTTATTATGGTCCGTAGGTAACAACAACAGAACCTTGTCTCCTGGCTTAAAAATTCTCAGTTTGGAACCTCTATCTTTATAGTCTTTTGCTCTTTTCGAAGCGATACCAGAAGCTTCTTCTGCTATAGTGCGCGCTGAAGATAGTCTTTCTCTTAAATCAACAAGGTACTGAAACCTTTTTAAACGGTTCCGAAACCGTGGGGATCTTTTGACGAGGAGCCTGGGGTGAACGACCCTTATGCGTCGTCTTTTGGCACGCACTGCACGTCTTACAATATAAACGTACATCTCTGTATACTGACGGCCAATAAAAATCTTTCAGAATTCTCTGCTTGATTCTAGCACTTCCCATATGATCCGCTAATGGAACATCATGGGCCAGACGCAATACTGTAGCAATTAACGACCGTGGCACGACGACCTGCTTTTGAACGGAAGCCACTGTGACGTACATACGGAACAGAATGCCCCCCTGGACAAAAAAAGAAGATGACCCGTTCTTATATCTCCTCGTTTTCTCGGTTCGCGCTTCCCCAAAACATGGGTTTAATGATGGGTCCTCCCTTTGTAATCTCGCCAAGCGCTCTGGCGTGATATCTAGGTTGACCGCTGGCGTAGCCAAAGGTCTAATCTTATCTTTATCGGCTACCCGTCGGCGTGTTTCGACCGCGGCGCAAAAGTCAATACCTTTTGATTGCGACCATGCTTGCACGTTCTCATCGGAAGGGGAAACTACCCGTGATACATTCCCAATGATGAGCTGGGCGCCTGGAAAACAACCAACGACTGCTTCGACTTCCCCGCTAAGGAAAGGTGTATCTATCATTATTCTTGCCATGGGTAATTTCTCAATGGCCCCCGAAAATTGGATGCACGGGACAGTCTCACCTGTAAGCTGTGAATCCCGAATGCAGTCTCTATGCACTCCCACAACGGTAGATCCCGTATCTCGTAAAACCGAGACCGGTTCGTCCCCAACAAACCCCGGATAAACCCTAAGACCACCTCCTGTATGACATGAATTTATAACGGGGATCTTTCTCCCACAAGGTAAAACACCGGAAGATAATAACTTCTCACAACTGGGACACTTAGAATACTGTCCGCCTCCGTTGTCCGATGTAACACACGCAGCCGCATGATGAAATTTATTTGGGGAACATGGACTGGAGCTACTGTCCACGTTCGCCGCTATCCTACCTGCAGGGCAGTTCACGCTGATGTGATCCGCTCTACCGCAGTTCCAACACTTCGCGGCCCTACACTCGCGTGAAAAGTGGCCCACGCGTCCGCAAGTCCAACACTCCGCTCCCTGTGCTGCACTAGGCCTGGGTCCCCGTGACCCATCGCGACCGGAACTAGAGTCCCTATGCCGTCGGTCATCGGCAAAGGTCACAACTCGCCCCCGGCCATTACCGCGACCTAGCCCTCCTGCTCGGTCAAACTTACCGGGTCCATATGCAGGGGATTGGTGATAGCCCCTACGCTGCCCCTGGGCTTGCCCACTATAGGCACCACGCTGACGCGACCTGTCCTTAAGTCCTGCCGGCGACCCTTCGACAACGGCGACGTACCCAGCATCTTGGACGTACGCCCTGGCGACTGGTTTGGACGGATGCGCCGTACGGTATGCCTCCGCCAACTTAGACGCCTCCTGCACCGTCGCGGGTTCGTTCTCTTTCAGGAAAGCCACCAGATCTTTGTGGCACGACGCGTACAGCTGGTCACGGATCATTAAGTCTTTCAGTTTAGCGAAATCCGTGCCCACATGCGCCAGGTCTACCCAGTTCGCGAAATACTCCGTTAGTCTCGCGACGAAGGCAGCAAAGTCCTCCCTGGTGTCTGCACGTGCTCGCCTAAACTGCTCCCGGAAATATTCCTCGGTACGCGCAAATCGGCGAAGCAGCAAAGCCTTCAGCTTATCGTAATCTTGCACGTCTTCGCGCTGTAGCTCTTTAAAGTATGTTAACGCTCGCCCCTGCAATAGCGACGCCAGGTACGTGGCCCATAATTCCTTATTTTCCCCCCATTGCAATTGTGCGTTCAGCTCGAACCTGTAAAGGAAGGCGTCTATGTCGTCCTTCCGGTCGTCGAACGTAGGGAGCTTAATCCTAACGCCACCTTTATTGTGTACCTGCCGCTCAACTGTTTCTGTTGGCGCATTCTTATTGATTTCCAACTCGGCGATTCTTATTCGCGCCTCTCTCTCCTGTTGCTTATCCCTAGCCTCTATCTCCCGCTCTTGGGCTTCTATCTCCCTTAACTTTAACTCCCTCTCCTGCTCCCGTTCCTTAGCCTCTCTTTCCTGTTGCTTAAACTCCCTTTCCTGTTCCTTATCCTTAGCCTCTCTTTCCTGTTCTCTCTGTCGCTCTTGAGCCTCTTTTTCTCGCTCTCTATCCTTAGCACGCTCATCGCGCAAATCCGCCTGCTGTTCTTTAATCCAGCCGCGTAGCTCCTCTCCCTCCAGGCCAAGTTCCTTACCCAACTTCATTAGTTGCTGGAGTTCCGCCATTTCACAGATTTATGGTTATGGTATATATTTAAAAAAACGGCTAACCTGTCGGTATGATAACTAACGACACGACCAGAGACCTGAGATCACACCAGATATAACAATACCCGGTTCAGAATACAATTCAGAAATATACCTTTACAGCACAACTAATTCTATATCTACAAAATGTATAGCACTATTAATTATAAAAAGAATAGAAAAGACAAGAATAAGGAAATTTAGTAGAAGGACCACAAGTACGTCAAGGACAACGAACCAGACTAGGACAAAGACCTAAAAAAGAAAATATAATGGAAAAAAAAAATGCAACCTAACTACGCCGATTATACAACACGGTACAAACAAGAACAGAGTCTGAAAAAAAAGAACGTATCTACAGAAAGGTAAGAGAGGGACAAGAGAGACGTCTTCCTAAAACAACGAGAAAGATAGAACGCTACAATCTAAACAAAAATACAGGTCCCTACAGAACTGGTCACTGTGATGAACGAAGTTCCAAAGTTTACCACACCTTTTTAAAAGGATAAACTAAGTTCAACACAGCAAACCCGCGCCACCGCCCGTATAACCTATAACGACAACAAAAACAGCAAAAACAGGGAAAAAGACAGATGAAGAGACAGCCCTTAATCCAGGGTACAAAATTTCCACTTAACTTTCAATTTTTGAAATTTTGAGTAAAACTCCTCCCTTTAATCGGAGCTCTGGCTGCTCGTCTCCTCAGGCTGCACGCACACACTCTGGAAAGTTTAAATACACATTAATACCTATTCATAGCAATACATGCATCAATACATATTATTATTCATAAACATACATAAATCATATCATGAAATTTCCATTCATCCGACGAACAAAGACAACAGCATGAATTCCTAGCACAACAGAAAAACAACTAGATATAACGAATACACAATGTCAAAATGACCACAGGTAAACAGGACGAGCACCCAGTGTCACAACGGACGAGCCCCCAGTGTCACAACGGACGAGCCCCCAGTGTCACAAATCCCAGACTGGGAGATGTAATAAGTATGACAGGACAACAATCACGAACAAACAAGTTAACACTTAACAGAACAATCCATCAGACTCACACATTTATTAAACATAATTATACATATAATAGCGCAATTACATACATTATATTATGGAAATGACTGCCGTACCACGGCCTTATTCTCACACACACGCTCCCTCGGATCCACAATCCGGTAGTTACTCCTAAAGGCACTTCGGCCTCAGCCTCTCCCCTCAGGGTCTTAATAGTACATTAATGATTCACTGGCACCGCAGTCTCTCAATATCACCTTCCTATTGTCATACACCTTAGCACTCCCCTAGCACCTCAGCAGGGCAATAACACATTATTATTTCCATAGCCATCAACATGGCAACAACATAATATCAGTTCACTAGCCTATCAACATGGCAACACTATAGTATCTCATTCACTCTCATATCTACGTCCCTGTCCGTGACCTGACTGCCACGACTTTATGTGCCTCTACTGTCCTACACTGACAGCCTCACTTCTGGCCTATGTGTGGCCTCCGGCCCTATGCTGGCCTATCCCCTGTGCTCATCGAGGTGGCTCTTCGGCCCGTCCCCGACACCTACAAGAATAACATCACATTGGTATAATACCCTACCATTTCTATTCACTCCACCTCTCCTTACAACCCATGAAGCGCACACACACTAGTTCACCTTCCACTCACCACACATCTTACGGTAACACACCTCCATCGGAGTACACACTACTCACTCGCGCTACAAATCCATGAACTCACTTTCATCTATCGCTCATGGCGCACATTGCTATATCCAATATCAAGGACTTCCACATTCCTCACATATACTTATTCACATCATGGTAATAGACGAATATAATATAATACATCAATCATAATAATCAATCAACATTCTACATACCAGTCATAACTGGAAAGACTCTCACTAGTCTTCTCGACTGCTTCCTTTTATCTCTGCCCGATGGGCTATTATTCACAGATCCGCTCCCTAGGACCTTCTAACTTGCAGTGATAGTAATACCGCGCTTTCGTCTCATTCAGACCCCCCACTCATGACATGCACGACTTTTCTTCCCTGTCTCCGTGCGTTAATTTTACTCTCCTCCTTTCCCCCCGTAATTATTAACTATCGCTCACTCCACTCGTGACAGGCCCCGCCACCGATCAGCGCGCAAATTATGTGCACGGCTTTTTAGAGGTGGGAAAGGAGTATTTCATCCTGTCGTTCCTAGTATCTTCGCTGAAAGTCCTGACGTCACGTCGAACGTCGCTCGATCAAAAGGGCATATTTTAGTAACGAAAAAAGTGGATAAACCTGGGTACTTCCTGGACCTGTTTCTGACGGCCTATTGTGGGTCTCGTCGACCTACACCGTGAAAACCACTGTTCTGGTCCATGAGCAGATCGTGAGTCGAAGCGACTGCTAGGGTACAGATGTAAGACATGCACTCTCTACCTATGCAATTGCAGGACCGAAACGAAAGCCACTCGCCAAAGGTTTATGGGAAGAATGCATGGCCTCTGCCAGTTTTCGAAATCTAACCAACTCCTCAAGACAGAAGAGAATAAATAGGTGTGTGTTTATGTTCACATTACTTCAATATCCTGATGGGAAATTATTCAATTCTTGTTTGGAATTAGAACTAAAGATAGAAAGACACAGAAAGAAAGAAAGATAGATAGATAGATAGATAGATAGATAGATAGATAGATAGATAGATAGATAGATAGATAGATAGATAGATAGATAGATAGATAGATAGATAGATAGATAGATAGATAGATAGATAGATAGATAGATAGATAGATAGATAGATAGATAGATAGACAGATAGATAGATAGATAGACAAATAGATAGATAGATAGATAGATAGATAGATAGATAGATAGATAGATAGATAGATAGATAGATAGATAGATAGATAGATAGATAGATAGATAGATAGATAGATAGATAGAGAGAGAGACATTCCTTAGTTTAAGATGTCTGGATTATGGCAAAACTCCTTCAAAGATATACACAGTTTATTTGCCCAGCTCCGGTTCCAGACCTATCTTTTCCATTTTGTATCTCTCGTATAACATTCCTTGCTTTTCTTGTGCGTGTTTTGTAGAAAAAAAAATATTTCTTGTTTCAGTATCATCTTTCACTGTTTTTGACAGGATTTTCTGGTGCAGCATTAAAATTTTATCACGGCATATAAAACAATGCAAATCAAATATCGAGGAAAGCATTATTTATTTTCGTATGCCGACGTGCAGACTGGGCGATTCTGCTTGTCATTTTGGTAACAGAAAGGATGTGCTAAAAATCGATATCAAATACACGTGGGGATGAAAAATGTAGTTCTTCACAATTACAGCAGTCATGTGTGGTTAGCTCAAAAACAGGTGTACCTAAAACTAATGTAGCTGCCCTGACACGTTGGCTCTTAAAGCAAACCAAATGTTGTTTTTGTTAAAAACATTCAGTTTTGGAATGACGCATGACGCTTAAGAAACAACATAAAAGGAATTACTTTCCTAGTGCTATCATGAAACCTTGCCAAGTGCGAATGACGTAATTTTACACCAACGGACAACAACAGTTGTACTTGCATTACCTATATATTGCTTGTCCTAAATATATTTTTATTTAGATAAATTAGGGTTTCAAATAATAGTATTCCTTGTTATTCAGTATGGGAAATAAAAGAGTGAGATAGAATTCTTTCAAGGAGTTCTTGCGATATCTGCCTCAAAGGACTTGTGGTTTACAGTTGTGTGAATGCAGTTGTGCGGTTTCTTGACTAATAGGGCAAGGAACATGCTTTCTAAAGCACGGGGGGCGGGGGGGGTGTGTGTGAGACAGAGAGAGAGAAAGGAAGAGGAGAGGAGAGAGAGAGAGAAAGGAAGAGAAGAGGAGAGAGAGAGGGAGATAGAGAGGAAGAGAGAGGAAAAGAGGATAAAGAGAGGGGGAGTGAGAGAGAGAGGAGAGGGGAAGAAAGAGGAGAGAAAGAGGAAGAGACAGGAAAGAGAGAGAAAGAGGTAGAAAAGGAGGGAGAGAAACACACACATACACACACAGAGACAGAGGAAGACAGAGAGAGAGAGACAGAAAACAGACAGACAGAGAGAGAGAGAGAGAGGAAGAGAGAGAGAAAGAGACAAAAAAACAGACAGAGAGAGAGAGAGTGAGAGAGAGAAAGAACTATCGAGTATTTCTTATTTCCTCTTTCCGTTCCATCGCTCAAGGAGGCAGCAAAGGCAGTGTTTAAGCACCCCTGATTTTCCAACATATTGTACATCAATGAGCCAATCAGATGATCTCATGCGGAAATTCTCTAACAAAAGATGCGAACCGATTCCAACGAACCGTTGAATAAATGTGACACGATCCATTATCAGTAATATCACGTTCTAGATTACTTCGGACTTAGAGATCTTCCGAATGAAAGAATGTAATACAGTATCAGTATTCTGCAGTGCGACAGCTTGGAATGAGTCAAAATGATCTACAGGTTGCAGGTCACTCATGCATATTTATTATGAAATTGATTCTGTCACTCGGCAATGAGAGAACCCCACATGAATGTCTGTGAAGTGGCCTTGTAGTTAGAGCGCTTGACCTGAGTGCAAGAGTTCCCGTGTTCGAATCGCACGAAGAGAGGTGCAGCCGAATCTGTTACAGTTCCTATCGACTCTGGAGTTGGCCTGTATTTGGCATGTGTCTCCATTCATCCGGAAAGCAAATTTTTAATGCGAGGCGACCGCTACGCGACAAAAGACTGATAACCTTATTGCGCCTTTGAGTTTGAATGTGAGTTTAGGGCGACGGCACGATAACGGCCACTTTGCGCCGTTCATGGTCTATTTAGGTACTGTTTATGTTTGGAATTCAGAGCTTCACCAATTTACATTTTACAAACAGAATTAAATTGTTCCTTATAAACGGTATTACATTAGTAAAGTTCTCACAAATTGTTTTGTATTGATCTGAAAAGAATGTTGTAAATGTGGATGAATGTTTTTAAATCAAGTTATTGATCTTACCCTCCTTCAGAGAGGGCAAGACGCGTTGTGGGTCCACCTCAGAAAATATTTCTTTCCTGGATCCGTAGACAAAGTGCCTTCTACCGAGCATGTAATCCACGATCACGATCATGAATCCCTTAGACTAGACGACCGTCGGGGCAACTCTAATGACTTTGCAGCAACCCCTCTCCATTCCTCTCGGTTTTCAGCTTTTCTGAGCGTCTCTCTGAGTTCCATGTCCGTCCATTCTCTGATGTTGTCTTCCCATTTCTTCTTTTGTCTGCCTCTTCTTCTTCCTCCCTGGACTTTGCCCTGCAAGATGGTCTTGGCAAGACCTGTTGAACGGGTGACGTGTCCATACCAACTCAGTTTGCGTTTTCTGACTAGTGTTAAGAGGTCGTCATAATTATGTCCCAGTTTCATTTTTGATTCGTCTTTTGACTTCGTCATTTGTGATGTTGGTCTCTGTAATTTACACATTCAGTTAAATTATGCTTCATTGATAGTTGGCAATTGCCTGCCACATATTCAGAGGGATCTTCCTCCATGAGTGGAAAACGGTATGAGTTGGATATGATCCAAAATGGAGTCTACTAAGGAAAATTTGAACTCTATGCACTGTTTCTCTCGGGTTGATGCGCTGTTTTTATTTACACATTAATAAACTTCATTTGATTAAAAAAAAAAAAAAAGGACACGAAAGACGCAAACTGGTCATTATCGTGCCGATGTCCTGTCAAACCCAAAATCAAACTCAAACTCCGTGATCCTAAACCCGGGACGACGGGGCACCGGCTTTTATAATCTGAAATATTCTTACGTTCTGCGATCTTCCTGGTACATTAGGTTTTTTCAACCTGTGACTTCACTTTCCAACACATTTCTCTTGTCACTCTCAGTTCTACATACTTTTAAGCAAATTTTGCGTGCCCTAAAGCGGTTGCAATACGAAAACTAGTAAGTATGCGTAAAAAATGAAACGAAATTAAGCGCTGTAAATAAGATGGTTTGGCGATAAGGATATTATGCGAGAATGCTCATTATGGTACCCAGGCTATAGGCAGTTAAGTTATGCCAGGGGCTTTCAGCTTCCTACCGCTACATGCCCATCGCAATCAATGCAACTTTGCTGCTGAATATTGGCCAACTGGTTAGTAACGGCTTGTCTGTCTGTGACACTAGAAATATGATCAGTGTCAGGGGAAATGTTTCTTCTTCTTTTTTTTAAAAGGAGTTTATATATCCCTGTAGGTTCTGCATCCGTTTCTGTTTGTGGGGAAAATTCTGATTTTGTGGGAATTTCTTCTTAGGGGCATAATTAAGGAGTTTTCGTGACCATTTTGGTAGAAATATTATACAAATTACTATAAAGAACTTTTCTCGCATTCAGCTACCTTAACTCACAATCTGCATCGGAGGTTTTATTGACATGTACGTAAAAGACACACACACGCACACACACACAAACACACAGAGAAAATTTGCGAGGCCGCAGCAGGACTTCAAACAAAACTGAAATATGGCAAATGTTTTTGTTGTTTTTTTTATTGAAGAAGGTCCTCGTAGACTCAAAGCTTGTGTTGTTGTTTTAGCCTTCTCATGTCTGATTCATTGTAACGTTTGTTTATTGTTTCTTGAGCAGGACTTTGTAACATACAATCCCTTTCTTTTTTGATACTTTAAGAAAGGTTGGCCTAAGCCATTTTGCAACTGAAAGTTCGCCCTTTTCCAATTTTTTTGAAATCCCTGGATGAAGAGCCAGAATAAGATTAGGATATCTCACTGGATAGCCAGCCCAGTGGCGCTTGACTCACCAAGTCCGCATCCTGAGCTGATGAGTGGAAGTCTGGCCGGAGTAGTTGATGAAGGGGGCAGTTACTGTAATGAGCTCAGGCATGGGAGAGGGGATGGGAAGAAGGCGCACGGGGAGGGGGGGGGGGATTAACGTTCTAGATTCCGAGCAAAGGTGGGGAAAACCAGGAGAGGGGTGAGGCGGTCATAGAAGAGACGGATCAAGTTTTTGCGGATGAAATGAAGATAAGACAGCTTGCTGAATGTGAGGGTTTTAAGAGAGAGTGTTAAGAAAGGAAAATTTTGGGCATGAGGGAGGAAATATGAACGTGGCCGGTGGAACCCAGAGGTGAGCGGAAAGGGTGGTATTGGGGCGTGTAGAAGGCACATTAAAGAGGAATGCAATACTTTCCATACGAATTGTGTCGAAGCAGGCCATTGTGATCTAAGCCGGTTTTGTGGAATAACACTTTCGGAGACTGGCCAGAAGTTAGTTCCCCCCCCCTCCCCCCCTCAAAAAAAAAAACAACCAATAACAGCAACAACAACGAAAAAAAAACACACACACACAAAAAAACAAGCATTCTCAAAATAGCTTGGGCGAAAGGGGAAAACCCACAAACAATATGCCATGAAGTATGAATATTATCGTGTTAAAACAAGAAGAAGACGTGATTTTATGTTAACCGAAAACGCTGACTCACATTAGAAAAAAATGTTAACCAAACAGAAAACCCAGTGGGCAAAATAACCCATACTGTATTTTTATATCTCTGTGACGCAAAGCGCTTCTGCAAAATTGATATTGAATTACTTCAAAACAAAACGAGAGAGAGAGAGACAGACAGAGGGAGAGAGATAGAGAGAGAGAGAGAGAGAGAGAGAGAGAGAGACAGAGACAGAGACAGAGAGAGACACAGAGAGAGATTGTTGAGATGAGCAAATGTATTTTCAAACGAATAATACACTTCTTGAAAATGCATTCATCTTTAATCCATCAGATCGGCGGTTTCCAGTTCTTAAAAAAGATGTTTCGCCTTTCATTCCTATATAGGGTTTATATTCCTGGACTGGCGAGTTTTGGAAGAATAATTATTTTAAACCAACTGTGTAGTTTCACTGTGTAGTTCCACAGTACGTGTTGTCTGCATTAGGTATCCGCCCTCCCCTCCTCGTCCAAACCCACACACTCCATGCCTGAAACCCCTTCTCTAGTTGAGAAATACTGCTTGAAATGGCCGCACTCGTAAAAATCTTGAGTGGGTGGCGTGCCTTTATTATGACCAACGGGGTATTAAGGCTGTTCTTATAAATACGTGCGCACCCCAAGTGTTTTGCGCTAGGGGCACATACGTTTATGGGTAACTACCCCTAACCCAGTCCTTATCCTCAACCCTAAATCTTATAGAATCCCTAACCCTGCCCCCCCTACTCTTTCATCAAAAAAAAAAAAAAAAGGAGGAAAACTAAAAGGAAATCTGAAAGAATAATTAGTTAAGGCTGTTGTTAGGAGTATTTCGGGATTATTTCCTGAGGAGCTCTCTAGCTCTGGAGTCACAAAAAACTTGCGGGACTTACGTACTTGTAACAACATTTGCGTAATTAATTCGTCGCCCATATCACGTAAGGGCGTATGTCGAAATTTGACGGTTAGCCGACCCGAGTACACAAAATTTCATAATAATTATTAGGTCACGTAATCATGGCTGACGTATTCAACCTCTAGTTTGACTTGCTCTGGGGTTGGGTTATTAACAATTTGTAGCCAAACTGAAGCAAGTTAACACCCACATACACACACATACACACAGACACACACACACAACTCTGAAGCTACGTATGACTTTTTTTTTTTTTTTGGTTGAAACTCACTGTCCTTACAAAATTCATTTTGACTTATCGGCTAAAATAATCACCAATTTTTAAAAAGAAATACAGGACTGTAAAAGGACAAAACTGACTTAACATATTAATAATAATCAAACGTAGCGGTAGTCCCAATGCTCTTCAGGGCATCCAAAGCCCCTGATACTTAAACCCACCCATAGAATTCCACAAGAAGACATATCAAAACCTTCTGAGTTCAAGACATATTATACAAACGTTAGCTTGAAGCATGGCTGTAATGGAAAATGAATGCAGAGCTATGTTTATAAAATGATTAGATACGAAAATACGAAGCCTGACAGGAATTTCATTATTTTGTGTCTTAGCCTATGCCACCCTACCGCCCTCCTCAATCTTTATCTTGAGGGCTGACTGGTAATCTATCGTAACTCGTTTTTAAAAATGTTCCTGGAGAAGCCGAAAACAGAATAATTTTTTTTTTTTTTAAATCAGACTTAACAGTTCACCCTTCACCTTTCACCCTGGCGTTATTTATCTAATGCAGGATGCAGCCCTCCGATAATGATTTCCATCCCTCTCTGTCTGATGCTTTCCTCGTCCATGATGTTCCTCCTCTCTGTTTTAGTTCGCCTTGCCATCTTCTTCCTGGCCGTCCACTTGTTCGTCTTCCTATCCTTGGCTGCCATTCAGTGCAGCGTTTTGTCCACCCATTGTCATTTATCCTTCCCACATACCCAGCCTAATTCAACTTTTGATGTAGCATGAATATCCGTGGCCGCTGGTTGTTTGCGTATTTCAGCGTGGGGAGGGGTTTTGTCTTGCAGCCTTAACAGTTACGATATTAAAAAAAAACGAACAAACAATTAAACAATGTTACTTAGTCCTTGTTTTTCAGAATTTAACTCTTTATGTGCCGTGAATTTTGCCACATTTTTTTGCCAATATAGGAAGTAAATTGTTGGGGAGATGAACGAAGCCTAACTACAGCAACATCTATCAATAGAATGTCGACTTTCTTTCTTCCCGAAACAAATAGTCCAGCATTCCAGTGCACCGATACATCGGTATTGACACAAACGTCACCAGCGGGAGAACTGATATATCGGTGACTGGCACACAAACGGCTAACCCCGAACTTTTAACGCAACCGCTGGGCTGTCATAGCTACACTCATGCCAAATGTCTCGGTTTTGGAAGATAAACATGTCGAGTTACGCTGGTTTACCATGCAGACCTGCGAATTCTAATGTTCCATCTCAGCTTTGTATTCTACTTCCTGCCCACACCCTACATACAGATTTTGAAATCTATTCCCGTCTCGGTTAATGAGCGAATCGGATATTCTACGCGTGTAATGAATTCACGCGGCCGCCCTTACCTATTCGTTCTGTGGAGACTTGGCCTTGAGGTGATGGTAGCTAATGGCCAGCCTTACAATGCACTCGCCCCCAAATGCTATTCTTTGGGTGTACGGGGAAGATAGGGGTGTGTGTGTGTGGGGGGGGGGGCGGTGAAAGAAGCTTCTGGGTATTTGTTATTCTGGGGTAAGTGTAAAGTATCAAATTTGATGTAAAATTCGTGGACAGTAGCACTGCATGAACTGTAATTCTGTTGTCTGTTGTTTTTTTTAACCTAGAGAACTTCTGGGCACTGGTTACTTCTTTAGTACTCTAGGGTGACATAGCAAGTGATAATTTGGAATATTGACAGATAGCAGCAAAGTATCAACCATAACATTTTTTTATGTGGTTTTTTTTTTTTTTGGGGGGGGGGGGGAGCTTCTGGGCATTAGTTACTCGGGCCTAGTGACGTTGTGACTATTAATGTGCTATATTTTGTCAAAGCCGATTTCGCTCAGCTGATTAATTAAATAGTGATGTCACCACATATAGTTTCAATGAGAAAATACGCATTTGGTCTCTACGTCAGTTCTCACTCAAACTCAAACAGGTCAACACGTCACCATTCAACAAGTTTGACGATCAAACTCGGCTGGCGAGCACTTAGGCCTAACGTGAAATATTTACATACTTCAAGTTATTATGAACCATGGGAAAGGGCAAGATGGGGATGCTTGCAGTGTCGCTTTCTGAGACTCTTAGCAATGAAACTTCAGCAAAGGCGGGGGTTATCGGAGGTCAGTTGTCAACTTGCCCCCCCCCACACACACACACACTCACACAACCCCTCAGCATCTCAGCTACCATTACTTGTTGGGGTTGTAAACTGTAGAAGGTGTAGTTTTGTTCATTCGTCATTAAGCCTAGGCATGCACTAGCCGATGTTGTACCGGCCGACAAGGTGGATGGCGATGTCACAACATTGAGTTTCGACAGAGAGTATGTATTTATAGAGAGATCTCGCTTCCGCCACATCACGAAACTAGGTCGCTGCGGTAACAAGAATTGAAAGAGACTGTCTCACCAAAGATAGTGTGCATATCTGTTTACTGTGGTTTGTTCGTATTTTTGGGCTGATTGGAACTATTTAGAGCTGCTTGTAAGTTCTTATGCCCCGAGGAAATGCACAAACAGGTATTGTTTATCGCAGCGACCTACTTTCCACTCCATGCTAACAGTGGTTTCGCGGTGTCTCCCGTGTCTCGCAATGCAAATTGACTAATAGTGAAACCTCTCTATACATAGGCTACATACTCGCTGGTTTATTTCGATGAGATGAGAGTTCGAACACTAGCCAACTGATTGGACCAAATTGAAACGCCATGTTGGGACGTCAGCATCTAACTAGTCGGCCGATTAAAATCTGCTAATTTGCCCCTAGACTAACATGAGATAGGGACAAACTGAGATGGGCTGGAAGCAAATGTGATACAAAATCAATTAGAGTTACTTTCTGCAGGAATAAGCACCAAATTGCTTGAGGAAAAGAAGATGTATTAATTCCCTGGTTTAAATACCACAAAGACATCCATAGAGTCCGCACCGTCTGAAGGGGTTTTGAGTCTGGGTTTGAGTATGGAGCAATCACGTAGACCCGATAACTGTCACATTGTGCTAGGAAAAAGCAAGGCGATGATCAGAATATAAAACAATAACAGGACGGAAGGAGATCCCAGCAGAAGCGCCCGCCAACCGCCTGGCCTCTGAAGGGAGAAGGCGGTTGCTCCCAGGGGATAAAAGTTAATGGGTGAAGAGGAGTTTCTAGGGAAGCGTACACGTGCCCTTTTCAATTATGATCATGTGTTAAAACGGCCGTTTTTAATATTTTTTTTCGGCTCCAAATTAAGGATAAGATAAGATAAGGTAACATAAGAATCACTGCCTTATCCCAAGAGGGAAATTCTCATTTACAGATCCTCCAATCCAGGGACAAACTGAGATGGGCTGGAAGCAAATGTGATACAAAATCACATACATGGTACACATATCTTAAGCACACAGCTCAATAACTCAATAACGTGCATACATGAGGTGACATGGTAAAGAATCTTAATGAAATGTTGTGTGTTTATCTGTTCAATTTTTCCCGTTTTTGTTTTATTGTTGTTGTTGTTGTTCTTCTTCTTCTTCCTTGAAAAAGGCTGTTGCCGAAAAATTGGCCCTTGTCTGTCTTTTCTTTTAGTTTGCGTTTCATTGTATCATTTCGATATCATTCTTACGAGAGGCTTTGCTACAATGATGTTTTCTTTTTGGAAATTTTTGATTTAATGAAATGTTACACACATCTAGTTAAAGTTGTTGGATTGTATAGAATTCAAATTTTCATTGAAACAGACAAATACTCCATGCAAGCTGTCACTTCAAGTTCTAAAACATCAAGCTGGTATTCTCATGGATATTCACCATTGTAATGGCCATGCGCTCTTACAAAGAGGTGGAGGGGGACGAGCGCATGAAGGTAAATCGGCAAAATCAGGGGTTTCTTACTCTATCAACCCTTAAGCGCCCACTGCACTAAATTTGAAACATGTCACCTGGAGCCAAAATGCTTTATGTTCGGGACACTTATTCCTCGAAGTTCATTAACATATAATTTTTCCAATTATATTTTTACAATAATCTGGCTATTTAAAATCAGTTCAGCATACAATTTCAGAAGTTTTTTTGGATTAGCAATTTTCGTCTTCGCACTGGAGGAATAATGGCCCCAAGGGCCGTGCAACAGAAAGTGCCAGAACCACTGCTGTCGAGCTATTGAGCTAACAAAGTGATGGTTCTTTCCACATCGCTACCCTGGGTTGCAAGGACAGAGTTAATGATGTTTTCCTTTGTCAATCTACACAACATTACGAGTATCCAGCCACGAAACGCATCGTTAATGAAGCGTATCCGCGCTTTCAGTCCCCGATGAATGATTTTTATACGCTACTGTAAATCACAGGATAAAAACAATACAAGAAATCGTGAAAAGAGTGAAATAAAATAAAATAAAATACGCGAGCTTTTGTTCAATATCAGGCTGAAATGGGGGCTGAACAAAAAATTTCAAATTGTGAGAAAAAAGAAATTCCGAAACGATTGAATGAGTAAGGATGCGTTACCTACTTGTACTTGATGGAACAGTTTCAAAAATGGCTCATTAATTCGCGACCGATTTCACTTTCATTCTTTTAGAACATATTATAATAAGTTCTAGTGTTGTTAGGAATCTAACGCAGGTCTTTGCGAAATTATTATTATACTTTGCCTCTTTCTTGCCCACTCAGTCTAGTCTGTTTCTATTCACCTTGCGAGATCTCTCTTTCCACTAGCTGAGGAAAAACAGTTTTGACACACCCGAAGTAGTGAGACAGGCTTGTCTCAACGTCCCCCCCCCCCCTCCCAGTGCACGGTGTACCGTTCGACTTTATGGTTCACTTGTACACAAAGTGTGCAGTATTCAGTCATATTATGTCCGTAAACAAAGGAGTAAGGTTTAGTCATTATTCTAAGCCGTATAAATGTAAGAAAAAAAACACAAAAACAACCGCCGACCGGCGCTGCACTGTGGCGACGACCTGCTTGCCCCAGTTGTAACTGGGTACAATTTCACAAAGGCAAATTTCCCAAACAAATGGGATTAAAGTAGTATACAAATACAAAAATACAAATACAAATACAAATAAGGGTAAGCCAGACCAATGTTGGCGTAGGCCCCACACTGACGGCTCACCACTGAATTATTATGCAGCACACTATAACACGTCTAACTGCCCATACCGCCGTGGTATGGGTTGTGAATGGTGTTTTAGTGTGGTGCATAATAATTAGGTGGTGAGCCACCAGTGTGAGGCCTACGCCAACCTTGGTCTGACTTACCCCTAATATGGAAAGTCACAGCTATGCTAAGTATTATAACACGAAAACTTCACTGTCACGAGCGAGTGAGCGGGGGTCAGTGAGTGCGGGGAAGGGAATTGAAGCGTGCATGTTGTGAGTGAAGTTGAGGCGTAGTAGAGGCAAAATCTGAATAGTCAGATCACTGCAAGTTAAGAAGTCCAAGGGGATAGACGTGAGATCAGAGAGCAGTCGGGAGATTGTGTGTTTTCCAGTGATGACTGGTAGGTTGAACTATGATTGATAATTATGATGATTGATGTACTATATTCTCCTATGTGAGGAATGTGAAAGTCATTGATTACTGTGTATAGAGATGTGCGCAATGAGCGATAGATGTAAGTTCGGATCATGGATTCGTAGCGAGTCTGAGTGCTGTGTGGTACGGTAGAGGTGTGTTACCGTAAGAGGTGTGGTGAGTGAAAGGTGGACTATTGTGTGTACGCTTGATAGTTCGTAATGAGTGGTGAAGTGGATAGTAATTGTATGGTGTTATAGAAATGTAATGTTATTCTTATAGGTGCCGGGGTCGGGCAGAGAAGCCACCCGCGGTGAGCGGACTTGTGCCGGGGTTGGGCCGAAGGCTACCCACAGGTCTGCCTGAGTGAAGCTGTCGCGCAGGACAGCGGGAGCACATGAGTCGTGGCAGTCTGGCCACAGACAGGGACGTTGTTATTGCCCTTGGTGCTATTGAGATACTAATGTGCTATTGAAATACTAATGTGCTATTGATATATTAATGTGCTATTAAGACATCGAGGGGAGATTGAGATACGGAGATTAGGTTGAGCAGGAGCCAATAAGAGAGGCCAGCAAGTAGTATATATATGGATGTGAGGCTGAGGTCAGAGCATAGTTAGAAAGTAACTATCGGGTTGTGGACCCGGAGAAGAATGAATGTTGGGGATACTGACCATTGAATGGTATTTGAATTGAGTTAATGTAATGTGTGTAATTGGACAGATATCTTATCTTATTATATAATAAATGTGTGAGTCTGTTTGGTTGTTCTGTTAAGTGTTATACTTGTTCGTTCGTGATTGTTGTCCTGTCATAATAAGTACATCTCCCAGTCTGGGATTTGTTACATTCACGAACAAAGACCCTATACATCAATGAAGATCACATTCACTTTTTTGCCATCACGTGACAGAATTCAAAATGCACTATTTTTCTACCTATATTATACTTTTTTTGTTTTGTTTTTAGCAGTAATAGTTTCTTTTGGTCTTTACAAATGATTTTTGTTTTTTTTGCGTGTCCTGTAAACTTTTTTTCTGTGCGTATAGTCTTTTTCCATAGCACAGCAGACTAGATGTAACAACAAGTGCAAACAGCCGGATTGTTCGTGTCAGTAATATCAAAGGTTTACTGTACAAATAACCAGTATGGGCCATGAAAAGTTGCTGCCATGCCAGTTAATGGCAAACAAAAAATCCTCCCCCCCCCCCCCGCCCCCATAGACACATTCAAAATATCCCCTCATCCTCGTTTCCCTTTTCTGTTGTTTGAAAACACTGGCAAAATAATAATGTCAAAGCAGTCAGGAAAAAGTTGGAAAAACACTGAAAGCTATCCCCCCCCCCCCTTCCCCAAACAGCCAACTAGTCACACCTAAAAGAAGGGAGTTGTCTTTTTAATTGTTTTTTTTTTCTCTTTCAAGTTATTTATCAAACAAAGACAAAAAGGTGAAAACTGTTTTTCCATACCACGCCTCTACCTCATTTTCTGTTTTGTATCATTTTATTCTATATAACATACCAAGTGCCAAACTACTGATGAATGGCGTAGGCGTATTCTGTCAGTAATAACGAGGTGACTGATGTTGATACATACAAACATAACATAACAATGCTCGTTCCGTTTCTTTCACGAGATGCAGATGGACTTTCCATGTTTGCCACAAATTACACATGGTTACTACAGCCGGGCTTGGCAAATGGCAATGGAAAGTGAACATGTTTAGTGTAAGCCCAGGCACGCACTAGCCGAGTTCGATTGGCCGATTAGTTGGATGGTGACGTCACGACTTTGAGTTTCAGTGAGATCAAACTAGTTGGCTAATTCGCCAGGTCTCACTGAAAGCTGGTGTCGTGACGTCACCATCCAATTTTGTTGTTCCCAACAAAATCAACCTTGAACTAGATTGATATTTATCTTCTATCTCTTTTTCCCCTCCATTTCCACCTTTTAAAAAATTTTTTTTGCTCTTTGAAGTGCTGTCCTGATTTATTTACCTTCAATGGATTTTGTCGCTGTTGTTGTTTGAAAGGATGTGTGTATGTGTGTGTGTGTGTGTGTGTGGAAAAAGGTGGGGGTAAGAAATGCCAGATAATCTAATTATGAGACACTCAATCAAGGTCTCAGATCTGAAGAAAAAACTGGGACATTGCAAATAATTTATTTTTCCCACTGACAGATTTTGGTGATTAAAAAAAAATAATTATGTTCCGCGGCAATAGAGCAAAAGAGCCATGTGAAGCAATAAGAGAGAGAGAGAGAGAGAGAGAGAGAGAGAGAGAGAGAGAGAAAGAGAGAGAGAGAGAAAAAGAGAGAGAGAGAGAGAGAGAGACAGATGGACAGACAGACAGACAGGCAAGCAGAAAAGAGATAAAATATATTCCACAAAACAAAATGCAAATGTATTGTTTATGTGTTCAGACTCCATAATTTAATAGGGTTTCAACTGCAAAAAATACTAATGGATGAAAGGTATAGTTTAACTGCGAGGTAATACTTTGTAATCCCTTTGTGCCTTTTGTGCCGTTTCAAAATGTATGTGTATTTCATACCTTTCAGTGCTTGACGTATTATCATGACCGGTCTATTGGAATACCAGCTGTGTAAACGTACCGCGTCCAGCTAAATACTTTTCACAACATACAAATATTAACACTGAGGTACACATTTACGTCACGAGATAATTCCAATATTAAAACTGCTTGTAACTGGATCTGTTTAAATTCCCAGCCTTAGGATTTTGGCAGTTTAAGGATTAGCCCTCATATGTGCATTTTATCTTAAGCTAATAATATTTATCACGCATTCGTTGTATTCATTACACATTCGTTGAATTTGTGATATAGGTATCTATATAGGTGGACATCTAAAAATGTAGGTTCTATCTAGTTTTGAGGGGCTATCAAACTTTTGGCAAGTGCACCTTTTGTTGGTTCTTTTCCAGAGAGAGAAAGAGAGGGAGAGAGCAACAGTAAGAGAGAGAGAGATAGAGAGAGAGAGAGAGAGAGGGAGGAGGGAGGGAGGGAGAGAGAAAATGAGAAAGAGATGGAGAGGAAGGGAGAGAGAGCGATGCCGAAAACGTGAGAGAAAGATAGCGGGAGAGAGAGAGAGAGAGAGAGACAGAGAGAGAGAGAGACAGAGAGAGAGAGAAAAACAAAGTGGCAGATAGAAAAAGAGAAGTTTTGAATTGAGTACAGAAAAAATCAGCGTTGATGTCAAGTCGATTGAAAGTGGGCGTTGAGCGCATGTCACAAGGAAACTAAAAACAAACTGGCAGGGCATAGTCATGATTGTGTACATGCAACAAATGTGTGATAAATGTGGCAAAAGAAATAATGCAGAAACCAGACAATAAAATGCAAAGGAAAAGGACAGACAAATCAAGTTTCCGATCAACTGACATGAGCCAGGAAAAAAAAAAAATAGGAACCAGATAGAAAATTAAACCAATGAAGACAAAAATCGTATACTTAAGAATTCCGGTGACTACTGATAATTTGTAACTATTTAAATATTTTAGTTACTGCCTAAAGATGAAAAAAAATTTGATATTTAAACAAAACAAAAAAATTCTGAAACCAAGAACAACAAAGACTGTATTCGTGCCGTGACCACTACAAGAATGAAAATAAATCTGGCCAGATTTCAGTCACTACGGATAATTATGTTTTCCGATGTTTCTTGAAAATTTCAGTACGTTGCCCATCTATAAAGATTATAACTATAAGGATTCTCTGATGCTTTAAAGCCAAATTTAAGTTGTTTTTTTTCTTTTATCTCCCCGTGACACACTTGGAGAACTAGGGCCACAAATCCTTGACTTTTGAAGGGCTAAGAAAATTAGTTTAACATCCTCTCCAAGGATTCATAGACTAATAAAATCATGAAAACCCATTAGGCCCACTAATTTACATTGCAAGAATCTTCAAAATCAAATTTGACTCTCTTTTTTTAACCTTGCACACATCGACATCAAGGATAATAAATCTTTAAATTGACTCTGTTAAATATCAACTTCCTGTTAAGTCCCTAAAACTCTACATCTTCAGGAGTTCGGGCTCAATTTCAGTTGGCATTTGAAAAATTGTGTTGTTTTTGGATTTCCATGTGGTCTTTCTTCACTTGATTTATCGATTTTTAAATTTTTTTGGTATCCTTCTTTAATCCCATTTGGGAAAAATATCTTAGTACCATTGCAGCCACAACTGGAGCAGACACGACTTCGCCACAGTGCAGCGCCCGCCGGCGTTTTTATTTTTTTTTAAAGGCGAGAGGGAGGGGGTGGAGGAGAGTGGAATGGTAGTGATCAATATTGTATTTAATTTTTGCCCGGGCAGCGGCCTATTCGGCCTACTCTTCTCGCTTTCTAACCGCCAAGGTATCTTTAAGGTGCGCAGCGTGCATTCGGGCCCTCCGAGCTTTTCGTCCTTATCCGAGAAGACTAGATGCTCGATCCTACCTACCACAGGATCAGGGACAGGAAAATATGAGCAAAATCCCCAAATTCCAACCTGCCTGCACCGACCGGGATTCGAACCCGGTACCTTCGGCATGAGAGGCGAGCACCTTGCCTCTAGATCACAGTATCCCACAATCATGTTAAAACTGATGGCAGTCATGTTAAGCCTTGTACAAAAGGTCACTTAATTGGAGATTTTGAGGACTGAAAAGAGTATCATAAACGACAAGAAGAAATTCCACAAAATTCGACTTAATTAGTTAATTAGTTAGTCCTATGACATGTTTAGGTCCGCGTTGACTCCAAAACAAACTGTTTTTTTTTAACATTTTAATTCGATTTCCTTATCAAAACGTGACAGTGCCGGCAGTTAACGACTTTGGTGTTGCATAGAGCTATGTATAGGTCCATAGAGCTATGTATTGGGTCCATAGAGCTATGTATTGGGTCCATAGAGCTATGTATTGGGTCCATAGAGCTATGTATTGGGTCGTTATGCAAGAGAGCTCCACTTCACCGAAAATGAAAATCAGCTTTTAATTTATGGTATTTAGTGTTTTGCACTGAAAACCTCATTAAATATAAATAATAAGCCGCTTAAGAGACTGGGGATAAGCAAAACAGAGATTCAGAGTTCAAGCCTGCAATTTATGGCGTCCTCCGAGAAATACACAGTGCACTGTGCAGTGAAATAGCGCATGCTTTAGTTATAAGACAGTGTGATAGCCACTTCTCTCTAATCATGTAGACATGCGAAACTTACAGCCCACGGCCCTCATCCGGCCCACCAACCAATTTTTGGGCCGGCCCTCGAGGTTGATTGAAAATTACTTTACTTTTGAGCTGTAAAAAAAAGGAGTTAAAAAATAAATGGATATAAAAAGATATTGACATAACACATGCACCCCCACCCTCAGCTCCCTACACACAGGCAAATAAAACAAAATGAGAACTTTTTGCTTAAAAATCAACACCCAAATGAACAACATTTCGTCATTCTGAGACCTTAGTTCTTGTCTGTTCCAACTCAACTTTTTGCACGACTGAGAAATTCGACCTTAAACGTCTGCGGTTTTAATTATTTATGGATAAGGAGTTTGAATAAATCGTAACTGTGAAACAGCTTGACAGTATTACTACAGCGCAGTTTAAACAGTGGCTAAAGTGTGCATTTTATCATACCTCTTCTACATACTAAAAGATCTTCCGTTGTTTTTTTGTGTTTTTTTTCAGAGAATGGAGATAGAACAAACAAGAACTAACGTCGCTGTTTGTAAAAGGGCTTTAATATAAGATGAAAGTTTCCGGCTAACAATGTTCTCACATTTTTCAGGTCTGACCCTCTCAATAATGAAAGGTTGCCCATGCCTGATCGATGCTATTTTCAGATTTAAAGTCTGATTTTCCATATGTCCATTAATGAGACAGGAAATCTAAGCTCTTTTCAAAGGTTGTTGTTTTCTTTCCTTGCACTGACTGCACTGAAACCAGCTGCAAATATCATTATTTTAACCCCCAAAAAATCCATACTTTTAAATGTCAGATTTTATATTAAGTAGTGGACGACATTAAAGAAAACGGAATTTTGTTTTATACTTTAAGCCTGGATATGGAACACCATTGACGCAGTTGTGGCTAATATTAAAGATAAATGGAGTAGAAAAGTCTGATGGAGGGAGACAAATGTCAAGGTCAGAAGGCTGTAAATAGTAACAAACAAATCTGTCAAACCGAGACCGCCTCTGACACACCTGAGGCTCAATGTCCTGGCTTTTAAAATGTTATTTTTCACACTAGTCTGAAAATAAAGAGGAGCTGAGACTTGAATGGTGTCCTTAATGGGATAATGAACGTCGGGTAAAAATGAAAGAGACTGCCCGGTTGTCCCGCCAGTGCGGTAATTAATGACTTCCGACAAGGCAATCAATAGAAATGGTGACATTTACAGAAGGTATTGTGATCCCCTTTATGGCCTGGCGTGGTTTGTTTATTGGACAATGGAAATATTTCATGAAAGAAAACAAGGTTATCTTTGACACCTTCATATTATTGTTGTTGGTGATTAAAATTGGTACTTTTAAAAAAAAATTAATTTTTGTGAATGTGAAGGCTTAATGGCGGGGGAAAAAATGTGGACAGGGGCTGATCTTGTTATCTTCTTTGAGCGATTGTTGCTGCTGCTTTTAAGAGGTTGATTGGGGTGTGGGTAAATTGCGCTTTTATTGTTGTTGCTGCTTTATGGAGGGAGTTTAACTGTGGAGGGAGGAAGGGGGAATCTTGTTTTTGCAGTTGTTGTTGTTGTTGTCGTCGTTTTTAGGAGATTAAACGTGGAAGGAGGGGAATCGTGCTTTTCTTGTTGTTTAATTGAGGGAGTATTGACGGTAGGAGGAAGGGAGGGGGGGGGGGGGTCCTGTTTTGCTGAATGAAACTGGCGTAGGTTTTTTTTAAATTTTTTTATTTCGGATTTTTGCGACACCTGAGCATTGATTGGTTACTGGGGGAGATAAACAAAACTGTTAGCTAGCTAACATTTTCCAAATGGCCGGCAGGGACTCAGTGCAGGATGTTGTGTAATGCCGGGTATATTTCCGACGCGTGGGGAAAAATACTGTTGGAAAATGTGATCTCTGATCGAGCTGCTGTATTTGCAAAAGAACTAATTCGCCAAAAATCATACTTACATTCTCATGGATTGTCAGTAACCACGGGAAAACCCTCCTGACCAGGGCGAGTTTGAGGCCCTCCAAAAAAAATAATAAAATGTCATTACATAGTGTGAAAATACAAGTGTCGCTTTTTTATATTCTTCTTCGACATTATGTACAATAATCATTTTTCTTGTGACTGGCTAGTAGCGTCATGAGTCAACTCTTGTTTACGTCGGTTTTGAACTTCTTTTGTGAGACAGCTATCGAGACAGACTCGTTAGAGACATTGAAGGGTTGAGTCAGTTCACCTACAAAGGGAGAGGAACAGCATAATCTAATCTCAGCATTAATCACTGTTTAGTCTGGTGTGCTTTCAAGTGTTCATAACATGGCACTGCACTTCACTCTCACTGTCTCTGTCTCTCTGACTATCTTTGTCTCTCACTCTTTCTGTCTCCCTCTCCTTTCTCTTTCTCTCTCCTCTCTCTCTCTTCCTCACACTCTTAGTCCCTATCTCCCTGTCTCTCTCTCTCTCTCTCTTTCTGCTCTGTGTCTCCCGCTCTGTCTCTCATTTCTCTATCTTTCAACCATTTCTCCGTCTCCCCTCTCTGCCTCCCTTTCTCTCATTCTCTCTTTCTGTCTCTTTCTGTCTCTCTCTCCCTCTCTTTTCTCTCTCTTATTCTTTTCTTTGGCACTCAGCACTTGAACTGCTTATTTGATATAATAAGAACCCAAAATGTCTGCTGATCGTAAGTCTGTTTTGCATTAACAGATGAAATTCGATTTTTTGCAGAGAGTTCTACGAAAATCTTTAGATATTCTAGTGGCTGTACCGATAATCAGAACCCAGCCGGCCCAATCAGTTGGTCTGGCCACAGTAAATCAAAATGATTTGCAAGCTCCCGCGAGCCAAGCCAATTTTGATTGGCCACTAGTTGGATGTGACGACACGACATTGCGTCTCAGCAGTGTCAGTACGTATCGAGAGGTTTCACTATTGGTCTATTTGCACTGCGAGACACGGGCGGCGCCGCGAAACCACTGTTAGCATGGAGAGGAAAGTAGGTCGCTGCGGTAAACTATACCGGTTTGTGCATTTCCACGGAGCATAAGAGCTTACAAACATCTCTAAATAGTTTCACTCAGCCCCAAAATATGAACAAACCACAGTAAACAGGTATGTACACTATCTTTGGTGAAGGCGTTCTCTTTCAATTCTTGTTTACCGCAGCGACCTAGTTTCGGGATTTGGCGGAAGTGAGAATTCTCAATAAAGACATACTCTCTGGCTTCATCGAGATCCAACAAGTTGGCTGATGCGTCTCATCGAAATTAAATTTCGTGACGACACCACCCAACTAATCGGCTCATCAAAATCGGCTTATGTGCGCCGGCTCTTGAGCACGTCTATCTACACTATATATCTGAGAAATCTTACTTTGTCGGCAGGGTTTGTTGTTTCTATAGACGACACGCTGTTTTCAAGTCTTGCTCCCAAATGAGTCAGCTAGTTTCAAGTCAAAAATCAGAGATGTAAAGCAGAAAGTCAGAGGATTAGACTTAATGCATAGCAGTCCCACTCTGGAATTATGGTGGGCCAGGGAACAGCGGGGTCCAAAGTCAGGGGATTAGACCTGATGGATGTACTGTTTTATTGGGGGGGAGAGTTTCAACCTGTTTTGCTTAGCGACCCCAGTCAATGCTCTGATCACCATCTACCCCTCCCCCCCAAAGAAAACTAATTATTCTCTCTCTCCCTCTCTCTCTCTCTCTTTCTCGCTCTCTCTGTATGCCTTTCTCTCTCTCTCTCTCTCTCTCTCTCTGTATGCCTTTCTCTCTCTCTCTCTCTCTCTGTATGCCTTTCTCTCTCTCTCTCTCTCTCTCTCTCTGTATGCCATTCTCTCTCTTTCTCTCTCTCTCTTCTCTCCATCTCCCCTTTCATCTCTTTCCCCTCTCTATCTTCCGCTCTCTATTATCTCTATCTCTCTAGCTGAGTGTCTCTCAGTCTTTGTTTGTCACTCTTTCTCTTGTTTCTGTGTCTCCCCCCCCCCCTCTTTTTTCTCTCTCTTTCACTCTCTCTCTCTCTCTCTCTCTCTCTCCCTCTCTCTCTGCCTTACGCACGCACAGACACATAAACACAGACGAAGCGAGAGAAATACATTATAAACTGTAGACAAAGAGAGAAGCCACAGACAGACAAAGATTGAAACCCCTCCCCGAGAAGACCCCGGGGCTGTGAGCAGTCACTGACCCTGCCCAGCCGTGGATTACCAGGAAGTAAAGCTTGAACAGGGCAAGGGTTTTCAACATATTATTATGTTCGGCATCCTGATATGGGTGGGGGGAGGGGGGGGGGAGGGGAGAAGGGGGCGAGCTAAATTACCCAACAATATAAAAATGACAACCTTTCTCTTTCCCGGCTCTTTCCTTCTTTTTGGGTGTATATGATTGTGTCTTTCCCTTTCTCTCTCTTTCTCTCTCTCCCCCTCTCTCTCTCTCCCTCTCTTCTCTCTTTCTCTCACTCTGCCCCTCTCTGTTTCTCTTAATATCCCTCTCTCTGCGTGCCTTTATCTTTGCAAATTTCTTTCTCTCTCTTTCTCTGTGTATGTGTGGTTGTTGGTAGGTGTGGGTTTGTGTGTGTGAGAGAGAGAGAGAGAAAAAGAGAGAGAGAGAGAGGATAGAATGGAGGAGATTGGGAGTAATTTCTTTTTGTCATTATTTTGTCTTGTAATTGGGGGGAAAAGGGGGAGGGGGGGGGGCTAGAAAAGGTAGCCATAAAAAAACACGCAGTGCCCTCTGTTACCACTGCAAAATATCTCAAAACGCGAATACTCCCTTCCTTACATAACTAGTCGGTCTTACACTGCCCGTCGGTCTTACACTGCCTGCGGCCTTACACTGCCCAGAGGTCTTACACTGCATCTCGGCGTCTTACACTGCCTGTGGCCTTACACTGCCCAGAGGCCTTACACTGCCCTGTGGGGCTTACAATGCCTGTAAGAAGGTTCAACAATAACACGCGAATACGCGATTACGCAGTGTACTACGTTAGCACTGTCAACATCTCTCAAATAATCGAAAAATACCAATATCATCCATCACATGAGGCAATCTCATTATTGCTCTCCTCGGGTCGACGTCATACGGAGACGACTAAAAAAAAGTATACTCAATATATATAATTCACATAGCTCTTATATCGACATCACCTCGATACTGATACAGACTCTTCCCATGAGACAAATTCATTGCTCTTCGGGCGGCGGCACCAGCCGACAATAAAATCAATACTCACTACTCATCACTACACACAAAAAATCACCTCCCTAAACAGTCTAATACTGCCCTCTCGGGAGCTCGTCAATATAAAGACGAGATCGGTTATACATGACGCTTAATAAGCTCCATAGAACTGGCAGTGTGCTAACTGCACGGGTTCCAACAATTCAATAAAATCGTTACTCTCAATAACCAGATCAAATTACTCAATCAATGTGTCAATGTAGACACATGAGTTACTTAGGTAAAATAAGAAACAAAGGAATGTACCAACACGATAATGATAAAGGTCTAATGAAAAAAAAATACACCAAACACGACGCTAGACAAACAAGAAAAGACGAACGATAACAGACCCTACAAGTTCTGAATATAATTACAGATAGGTGAGAAGAGAACAAGAGAGACGTCTTCCCAAAGAGACGAGGAAGATGTGAACGCCACAATCTAAACAAATATACAGGTCCCTAACAAAGACTATTCTCACGAATGCGAATCCTCACTGTTTTAATCACCACTGGTTGTTGCGAGACCGCAGACGTTGTCGTCGAAACGGCAAAATCGGCGACCAAGCCACCACTTTGGCACAGAGGACACGCACACGTAAGAACCCTCGCCGACCTCCCGCAGTTCTAACAAAGAAGAAAAGTATAAAAAGCCTGTAAAACACGAGGAGGAACACTCAACTCCCCAGACGCAGACAAAATTTTAGGATGGAATCACTTAACTTTCAAGGAACTGGGTGGTAGTTCCTTTAGCCCTTGCGTACACCACAGTCAGTCTTTTTTGTCTTTCACCGTTCCAAGTTCTGTTCTGTAGTCTCCCTGGCCTCGGTCATCGGGTCAATGGGAGAGCAGCGACACATGTGGAAGTAAAAATAACAAAGCAGTATACAAAACTAAATAAATAATTTTAAAGTAGCTCAACGTGCGAGACCCCGTGAGCGACGGATCATGAAAAGAACAAAAATGTAATGCAAACAAAGAGAAAAGGTGATTATAATCTAACGAATTTAAGAAATTAAGGATTAAGAAATTTGGTAAGTCCCCTCCAGTGTCGCGATGTGGGTTAGATGGGGATAATTCGACTGACACTCTTTCGAGGTCCGCTCCCACAATCGACGAACACACAAAAAAAATACTTGCACTCTAAAAACTAAATAAATCAATTGCTTTGATTTTTAGCAGAACTGTAGGGCAGTTTAATTACAGGAATTAATGTAACAAATATAATTATAAATATAAATATCAATTCAAAGGCAACTGAATCTACTAATGAAACTACAGCTTTCTATAAAGACTAACTTATTCACTCTAACTACTTGCAGGTCATATGAGTTAGATGCCAAATAGAATCCGCGCACGTGGCGACGGATATAACAGTTTAAATTCTATTAATTCAATGAGACATGTTATGATATGGACATTTCCTCTAGACACGCCATGGAGAATGCTTGTACAACCATGCGTTGTCTGGCGGTAGCTCTGAAACTGTCTTCAAAAGTAAGTAGAACGGTTCACTTTCATCATTACAAATTAGTATGGACTCTCACCATGCGGCCCTCACTGGGAGTGAGAGCGCTGGATGTAAACGCTGTGGGTTTATATCAAACCAAGTAGCTTAGGCTCTGGAGCTTTAACTCATGGCGCTCTTCACAA
Source organism: Onchidella celtica (assembly GCA_963931925.1). NCBI lineage: Eukaryota > Metazoa > Mollusca > Gastropoda > Systellommatophora > Onchidiidae > Onchidella > Onchidella celtica. Next base: position 23,858,493 of record OZ007583.1, read on the forward strand.
TATGGACTGCTCAACTGCGTCTCTTATGTCTCTCATCTGGCTGAGGACTATCGCCGTCCACCTCGTAAATGGATTGTCTACATGTGGCCTCTATCTAAGCTCTGCACGGGTTTAAATACTAAAGCTATGTCTCGACCTTCCGTCCAGATTCATACATTTGATTGGTGCAACCACCTCTAGCTCAGCTGCCGAACCGAGTTATTTTAAGTAACAGCCCTACGCAGCGACCTTGGGTCGACATCAAAGGTCGAATCACTCAAGACAATAAAATGTAATTTTATAGCAATAAATTCTTAACATGTTCAAAACCCCGAGCTTTTACTCTGGATCACGGATTTTCTGTACGTCAACAGACGTCTCAATAACATTTAATTCCTACTCACCCCTTCCCTCTCTACTAAACCTAGTTCAAAACACGAGATATAAAAAGTGCTCAGTCATGCACACCTACGCTGTCCGTCTATCCTTCCCCACACCTTCTGTCTATCTATTAGGAAAAAAACTGTTCAAAACAAATTGTTTACGGGACCAAGTTATGCTGGCTCGCACAATAATTACGTTTGTAAAAATTACTCACTGCTCTCTCACAAAAATTTACTCAGTGGAAACATTTATGAATCAAATCTGTTCTTGACATAGAACAAGTAAAACAAACGGACACTCTTGCACACTCGTTTCAATTTCGTCGTGGCACTTATCAAGCTGTTTTATAGTTCATATTTATTCTAACTCCTTATCATGATATTAAAGCCGCAAAAGTTTATCGTTGAATTTCTCAGTTGTGCAAAAAGTGGAGCTGGAATAAACAAGAACTAAAGTGGCGATTTGCACAAGTTTTTTGTCTCAAATTTGGGCCGCATAAGATTTTTGTATACACTGACAACTAAAAATTAGAATGGACACTGATGGGAGCCGTATTATCCAAAGATGTATTATGATCATAAAGCTAGAATATAAACAAGGAGAAGACGGGGAAAAGCAGAAGAACACGTAAAGGAAAGTACGTCGGAGGAAGATCATAATATTGTCAGAGACGAGGTCAAAAAGAATTATTTATAAGCACTCTAAACAACTTCCAAGGCTGTATCAGCAAACTCAGTACATATCCATTTATGGTGAAATCTGGCTTTAGCGAAGTGAAAAAAAACGAAGATTGGTAAAAGGTGTGGACAGCGCTTTGCTGACAATCATGACCTCTTCCGTCCGGGGATTGCCGCTGATCTCCTGGAAGTCCCTATTCTATTCATGGCTGGGGCAAGAGTTGCCCGTAAAATTGCTGGTCCCATTGAAGTCTGATCTATAGTCTGTCCAGCTTGACGTGAACCTTACAGAGAAATGAGCATCATGTAAGATAAGAATGGCTTCATTATCCCATGAAAGGGAATTCATTACAGAGGGTTTAACAGCACTTACACACATCATACGTATGTACTATGTTCGCTTGAATATGGCATTACTCAGTACCAGACATAACACATGAAGTAACACGACATGGAATCTTAATAACATAATAATATGGTATAGATCTAGCTAGGATGCTTTGTTTAGGCCAGTTGCAGATAGTAAGAACAATCTTCTATATTATATCTTTCTCTGCATAACTTTGAACTGTTCAGTGACCAGTGTTGGAACTAATTTATTGTCCTATATTATTTTGGTTTAAATGATCCCATTTCAGCACGCATTTCAAGGGACATAAAGGGTTATCACTGTTTGGTGACAACGATCTAGTAAGTTTGGACGTAGACTTTTAGAGCAGTACAGGCTGTAGAATTAGAGAGAAGGTTTGTGGAAATGACTACAAGGGGATGGCCACTGAGTGAATGTCTTCATGAGAGTGATAAGCTTATTTGACTGTGGGTCATGTCATGCTTACAAAATAGTTGTGGTTGTCGCTATGATTTTTGTTTTCTTTTGTGGTGATGATGTTGTTGTATTTGTTGTTGCTGTAGTTATCATGGTGGTAGTCGTGATTTTATTTGTGTGGATGGTATTATGACTGTTTCTCATACCCGCTTCAATTCTTTTTTCAGTTTGTCTGCCTTTCGTCTCTCCGCCTGCCTGTTTATCTATCTATCTATCTATCTATCTATCTACTCTATCTATCTATCTATCTGCTCTGTCTATCTGTCTATCTGTCTATCTATCTATCTATCTATTTATCTATCTATCTATCTATCTATCTATCTATCTTTCTATCTATCTATTTATCTATCTATCTATCTATCTATCTATCTATCTATCTATCTATCTATCTATCTATATATCTATCTATTTATCTATTTATCTATCTATCTATCTATCTATCTATTTATGTATTTATCTATCTATCTATCTATCTATCTATCTATCTATCTATCTATCTATCTATCTATCTATCTATCTATCTATCTATCTATCTATCTATCTATCTATCTATCTCTATCTATCTATCTATCTATCTATCTATCTATCTATCTATCTATCTATCTATCTATCTATCTATCTATCTATCTATCTATCTATCTATCTATCTATCTATCTATCTATCTATCTATCTATCTATCTATCCATTTATCTATCTATCAATGGTATACATGCAATGACACCACGAAAAGGATTAACTGAGCTGGGGACCAATAACACAAAATTTAAAAACAGTCGTATCTTATCAAACATAATCCTGTAGTCGTATTTCTAACCATGCACAATCATACTATAATGGATCTAGGGAGTGCATAATATGCAAGCAACGAAAACGTTTTTTTCTTCCTTTACTTACTAAGCTTAAATCAGAAAGATAAAAACATGTCAGAACATTTTCTATCTGCCATTTCCAACAGAAAAACCATTATACCAGACAAATATTCTACTGATGATTAAAAACCACTTCTATTGGCTAATAAATGCCACTTTGGAGTATGTAAGAGGATAAAGCTTGAGACAGAAGGATGAAAATGTTATTGTTGTCAGAGAGTGTTCGGTCTGTTATGTCCAATGGTTTATCGTGAAAAAAAAATTATCAGGCTTATTAATTTGTTTGTGTAACAAGAGGCCATTACACAGAATACAAGTGATTGGAGGGCGTTTCTGGTAGAGTCTTCTTCTGTCCTAGCATTCTTTTATGTTCATGCCCATCGCCTTTCTGCGTCTTCATTGCACAATATATGACCATCATGTCAATGTGTTTTCTCCTAACTCAAACTCAAACTCAATAAATTAGACAAGCTCATTTTTTTGGCGATTTTTTTTTTTTTACCTCACCCCTCCCACATTTCCACTTGTTCGCTTTACATACGACTGGCCCCCACCACCACCAGCCTCCCCCCCCCCCTTGTGTGAGTGTATTTTTTGTCGGCCGACGCTTACGACCGACGCTTCAGCATAGCTACAATGTTGAATGACACCATTTTGACGCGCCTACTGAACGCGGAAGTTTGGTTTCGCACCAAGAAATTAATACATGTACCACCAATCTTGACAAATAAAAAGAAATTTCTACTGCAGATAAAACTAGAATCGGAATTTCCCGAGCGGCGGCCATGTTGGTTATACGACATCCGCTCGGGAAATTCGGTAAAAATCGACACAGCCCGAAGCTCGTGTTTCCAGTCTGGTTAATTTATTAGTCTGTGGTTAAAAGGGCTTACAAACCAATCGTCCCCTTAGAATTGACAACGTTGTCACTCTCTTTCGTCAACTTTTGAGAAATCAAGGATTGAAGTTTCATGTGATGAGAGCTTTTGGAGCAAGAACGTTTTTCCTTTTACTAATACGCACAAATTACACACCAAATCTGCATGATACTTTTACACACAATGGACAAGGCCCGTAGAAGTAGTGTGCAGTGTATAGCTCAGTTCAACCAAAAAGCCGAGATAAAACCTTGACATTCAAAGAGGACGTAATGTTCCCTCTAATCTGCGCAGGGGCGCTACTGCGCAGTTCACTGTATTGGTGCCGGGCACATCAGAATGTTGGCGCGCACATCAAAATGTTACCTCTCATTTTAATTCACAAAATATGATTGTTTTAGTTTTTAATTTAAAATATTTTTGCTCAAAGCATCAAAAGTTTCTCTCAGTGATTTGGAAAAATTAGAGTGAACGTTGCTTACAACCTCTGTCATTACCAGTAACAGAATTAGCCTAGACGCTCTCTTGCCGATTTTGATCCCACTGTCTCCACCCAACCAATCGACCATTGGATGGCGACACCATAGAACTTATTTTCAATGACACCTCGTCCACCAGCCAACTAGTTGGATCTCACTGAAATCTAAAGTTGTGACGTCACCATCCAACTAGTCGGAGGATGGAACTGCCTAAACTAAGTGGTCATGTCCACAGCATCCGCTCAGCTCCGCTATTTTTGCGGAAAATGACGTATGAAAAAGTAAAACACTCTGCTTCTGTATAATTCTCCACAGCATCCGTTCCGCTCCGCTTCCAACCTCTACAGAGTCTTACGTCATTTTTCCGTAAAAATAGCGGAGCGGAGCGGATGCTGTGGACAAGCCCACTAGTATTGCAAGTCTTTGACTTTAACTCAGTCACTGATAGGCCATACTTCCCGCGACAGCCCAATCGAGTTCCAATGTCCCTAGCTCCACGACCGTACTGACTGACCTATTTCGTGCTGCGGAAATAACGTCAAAGTTCATCTCCTGTTTGGTCTACATAGGCTAGTTAATGCACAGTCTGTCGGATAAAGAAATAGCGCTCTCTGTCTGGGGAATAATCACAATCAGTAATTGAAGGAAATTAAATTTATAAAATACAGAATGTTGCCACCGTGATATCACAATGTGTTCAAGCTCATTTTTCGAATTTTTGACAAAAGGAACTCTCTCTCTCTCTCTCTCTCTCTCTCTCTCTCTCTCTCTCTCTCTCTCTCTCTCTCTCTCTCTTTCTCCTTCTCTCTCTCTCTTTCTCATTATCTATCTATCTATCTATCTATCTATCTATCTATCTATCTAGCTATCTATCTATCTATCTATCTATCTATCTATCTATCTATCTATCTATCTATCTATCTATCTATCTATCTATCTATCTGTTTATCAATCTAACATCTATCTATCTATCGATCGATCTATCTATCTGGTCTGTCTGTCTGTCTGCCTGTCTGTCTGCCGGACTGACTGTATGTCTATCTATCTATCTATCTATCTGAGTATCTGTCGATCTGTCTGTCTGGCTGAGTGTCTTTGTATCTTATATACATCAGTCTGTTCTCTATTTATTTATGTCTATGTAGTCATTGATGTCATTTATTAGGTGAACACACAGGAAGGGACTGAAGTAATTCTTCTTCCTTGACAAATACATGACCATGTTAAGCTTGATCACAAGAACAACGCCAAAACTCAGTGCAGCACTGGCCTAAATCAGATGTCAGCACAGTAAAGCGTACATGCTTTTTCTTTATTTTGTTTGAATAAAAAGATTTATACAGGTGAACGTCTGCAGTCCATTCAGTGGAGAAAATGTCTGCAGCTGAGCGGGATCGAGTAGAGATCTTTACGGGAACTGAAAGAAAAAAGAAAAAAAAAAAGATTTGTTGGAATTCATATTGGGATAATGACAGACATGACTTAAAGTGGGAAAATAGACAGACAGACAGGTAAACAGACAGACAGAGAACAAACCTACACCCAGGAAGACAGATAGATATTTGGATAGATAGATAGATAGATAGATAGACAGATAGATAGATAGATAGATAGATAGATAGATAGATAGATAGATAGATAGATAGATAGATAGATAGATAGATAGATAGATAGATAGATAGATAGATAGATAGATAGATAGATAGATAGATAGATAGATAGATAGATAGATAGATAGATAGATAGATAGATAGATAGATAGATAGATAGATAGCACGAACAGACATACAGACATTAATATGGGTGCGTGAGGGCAGACCAGGACTTACTAAAGAATTTTCACCAGACAAGCATAAACTAACTAATCAATGTTAAAACAAGAAAGGTGCTAATGAACTTGGTCTGTTTTGTGGGTTTTTTTTTCCTTTTTCTTTCAACCGAATAAAGGTGAAAAATGGACAGATTCAATCAAGTAATGGCATGGATAATTTGTTCTCTTTGTGGTCTGGGGATGCTTTCAACTCAGTACATGCACACGGCTTTGGCAGTTTCATAGACATCTTTAAGTTACTTTGATAATGTTTGAAGACACCAAAGTCTGTCCATTTCTCTCTGTCTGTCTGTCTGTTTGTCTGTCTGTGTCTGTCTATCTACCTCTTTGCCTGTGTGTGTGTGTGTATCTATCTATCTATCTATCTATCTATCTATCTATCTATCTATCTATCTATCTATCTATCTATCTATCTATCTATCTATCTATCTATCCATTGTCGACATCCCTCCCGGCCTGCTATTCTGACAGCTGCAATATGCTGCCACTTCCTTACACAAAAATTGGCATCTCCGCGCCCGCCGATGTCACAAGAAGAATGACATACCCTGTCCATATCTACAGAGAATTCCACCGTACTTCCGGTCTTTTCTACAAAAGGCGCACAAATCACATGATACCGGAAATGAACGTGTCGGCCATGTCCACGATTTCAAGTGTTTCCGCTTCGATGACAAATTTCCTCATAGTTTAACACCTGATGGATTCCCCACAGGAAAAGAAAACTGATTCCCCCCCCCCCCCCTCCCCCCTCAATCTTTTTTTTATATTTTTTTGAAGCCGGGAAAAACCAAAGTGTAAAATATAATACGTTTATTACGAATTTTTAGAGACATTCACGTGTCCGTTTTTTGTCTTGCAAATCCAAACTTTTTTTTGTTCTGAGAATTTAGAGGTTTCATTCAAGGACACGAAACCGTACAGAAAAGTGTGAAGGGAGACCAAAAAAAACCAAAAAAAACACACAAAAAAAACCACACAGGAACAAAGTCTTTGCAAAAATAATAAGAAATTCGATATCAACGTATGAAAACAACGGTGCACACAATAGCTCTAGTAGTAGTAGTATTAAAGTAATAATAATAATAAATAAATAATTAAATAAATAAATAGAATATATAAACAAAATCAAAACGTCAAGACCGGCTAATTAGACCTTTACCATTCTTATGGTACCTTGCACATTACTTTCTTTGGAGAAATGGTGTTTTAAAGATTTTGCTGTGGTTACATCATTTGTCCATGTTTCAGTCTGTGATCGCAAATGGTCGAACTTGTTCTTCTTTGACATATTGTCTGATAAAGTGTAGATGTCAATGGGGGCGTTGGTATTATGGAAATCTGTAAAGAATGTAAAATTTAATTTTAGCTATCCTCGTAAGGGCCATTTAAATGTTGAATCTTCAGAAACTTTAAATAATGCCATTTTGACTGGAGAATCTGATTGTTTCATGAGAAACATGGACTACATTAGATTTTTATACAATCCTATATATTATGGTGTTGATTAAATTTTTGAAAAAAAAAATAAACTTTTTAAATTGTCATTACAACTGAAAAAAAAAAATACATACATTTGTGCAGAAACAACTTGCACTTTAACGATCAAGGCCAAAATGTGGCAGAAAGAAAAAGTTGTGTGTTGCAAAGGCTGGCGCAAGGAATAAATCAGAAGCCATTCAATAAAACCCGAAGGATAAGGAAAGACAAAGCAAGCTCTCGTTCAGAAAGACTTTCTTCGGGGGGAAAAAATCGTTACAGTAGCCAAAGCGTCCGTTCCAGGAACGGTGATACGGATATAATATGGTGACATAATATCTGGGAAGGTCTTGATGAGGTACCAGGTCTTACCAGGGGATAAAGCTCACTCCGTCCGGACTCTTCCACCCGACCCCCCCCCCTCCCCTGGCCCCGTTCTCTATTTCCCTCCCTATCCGTTACTCTCTCTGTCTCACTTCCCCCCTCCCTTTACCCTGTCTCTTTCTCGCCTTCTCCCCTCTTCACTGTCTCCCCCTTCCTCTTTCTCTCCTCTTTCCCCTCGCCCTGTCGCTTCCCTTTTCATCGCTCCCTCCCTCCCCTGTCTCCCCTTTCATCCCTCTCCTGTATCCGATATCACATCCTCCCTTTTCTTCCCTCTCCCACCCCCTTCTCTCTCTCTCTCTCTCTCTCTCTCTCTCTCTCTCTCTCTCCCTCTCTCTCTCTCTCTCTCTCCCTCTCTCTCTCTCTCTCTCCCTCTCTCTCTCTCTCTCTCTCTCTCTGATAGATTCTGTAAAGCCAGATGTGGTTAAAAATGTGGTTGTACAAATTCTCAGAAAATGCTGGCACGTGTCTGTATAATTCCAGAATGAACTCTTATGAATTTATACCAGGCTTTTTTTTTTTAAGTGTAAGAGTTGGCAAACCACTGACTTAAATAGGATTTCTTAGAGACGGCAGCAAAATCAAAAGTAAACTAAAACTATTACAAATCCGGTACGGTTTCCAAGGTAAGGCGTAATTCTTGGGGAATTCCGAAAGTCCCGACCACTTTGAACTCTTATCATTCTTCACAGAATTTCCTTATGTTTTCTTGTTAAAATGATAAAGGTGGCGAGGGGTAAGGACAACATTAGGTTAGGCTAACAGGATAAGGACACGTTAGAGATACATTTCTCAGCTAGCTGCCATAAGGAAATGTGACCAATAAGATTTGACGACTTTTGCATGTAGGAATGAAATCGATCCGACATAGATCTGACGGCTACAACATCATGCCGACGTCGGTCTGATGTAGAGACCCCACCCCTAGTGTAATGGTACCAATTCTACGGAAATCTACGTTGACTTGACAAAGGGCAGCTGGCTGGGTTAGGGTTAGGAATAGGGTGGTCTTTACTGAATGGTCGTTACGTGCGGAACTCTTTCCAATTCTTGTGTCGTTTATTTTAATTAAACACGAAGTTTTAGGCACAAAGTGTATGTTGATTCTTAATCGATACTATTAAATGAATGCATTAACGCTAAAGTATAAAGGCATGAATAATTTAACACAAACCACACAAAAACCACTGACGGACACCTGAGACAAATTAATCTGCATAAAATTAATCTCCGAATATTATTTTATGTTGGTTTTCCAAGTGTCCACTGAATTTCTGAGATTATTATGACAAATTTCATATCGAGGGCTGCTTGGTAAATTATCGTATGTCAGTTTTTTTACAATTTTTTTTTCTGGAGAAGCAAAAGGCTGAATAACATTCTTTAGTAGATTAAATAGTTACGATATATTAAGAAACGTTATTCAACCCTTAATTTTCGGAACTTAATCACCCAACCTGAGGGCTATCAAGAACTACAAGTACGCCAAATATGTCAATTTTTAAAATAGTAAAGTTACGACAGTTTACCATGCGGTCCTTGATATACCAAATCTGCTCTTATAGCCTGATGAGGAATATGTGGAACCTGCTTAATTTTGTGTAGAAATGGACACCAGGACGTAATCCTGAATTTCAATTATTAATGTGTAAGCTGTGGATTAAATAGCTTACAAAGTTATCAGTTTACACCACCGTGTTCGCCGAAAGCATTAACGAAAACGTGGGCGAAAACAGCGAATGGCTCAAAATGCGCCCACAAGCGTATAAAAATGCTGTAATTATGCAAAAGTTTTATTTCTTTTATCTTCGCCCTCGGATGTGAGGTTAATGTTTTTAATTTATGTTATCTTTTTTTTGTGAATGAATCCATGCTAAGCACGTCCCAGACTCATCAATCAAGTAGAATTGCTAATGAATGTCCGTTTTAAAGGATGAAAGATTCATTTGCTTAAATGGCGAGAGAACATCAGCTTGGAAGTTCCGTCTCTGCTCTTCGTATTCCATTCATCTGAAGATACGATGTGATTTAAATAGACATAGAGAAAGATTTAATTAACATTTTGCCGTTTATGGCTCACAGAAGTATATTATCTCCAGCTAGTTCATGAAGATAAAGTTCTTACGGAAATTCTTACCATATTATCAAAGACATTAGAAACAATAAGATGAGACAGCTAGCGCTTTTAGCGTGCACCGATTTAGCACCGCCATCTAGAGGCGAATGCTCGGAAGTCGTGAACAATGTAGTATATTACAAACCAATCCGGGAAAATATTGCATTGTGTCCACTGTTCAGCTATCGCTGTGGGCCTTGATGAACGTCACTTATTTTGTAATTATAACTTAAAACTGGCTATTTCTAAATTTTTTTTATTTTTATAGTCGCAGTAGCACTGTAACAAATCAGCATCATTAATGTATCATTACATCAAGCATTCTTTTCATGCTGTGCGCCATTGCCCCGTCCCCGATCAGCGCACAAACTGCGTGCACGATTTTTTTAGAGATGGGGAGAAAAGAGTGTCTCATCTTATTGTATTTAGTATCTTTGCTATTATCAACTTAAGAATTTCTACCCGCCCACTGGCATTAAGCACTAAAGTAGTGAATACTTTAGTTACACAGTAACAGATAAGTTTTCATGATCAACAAATTCCGTTTTTCACCTGAGATATAAAATAACTCTGAGCTCTAGGAGGGATATATTTTATCTTTTGTACACAATATTATGTATCATAATAATTATCTTGGACAGTACTCAAATCCACAAAAATTGAGGTGCCCTATGGCCCTGAACTGAAATAAGAAACAGGATTAACATGAGTTCAATTCACCTTGCTCCCACTCACACACATTAACAAACACTTAAGCTGCTCTCACCCCCACACCTTTGAGACCAAAAGAGACATCATTCGTTTTCAAAGAAAACAGACCTATACAATTCACTTTTAAGTCTATCTTTAACTGTGATGCTGTTCTCACTTTTCCTAGTGCCAGCGCTAATGTTGTTCCACAACTTAGGCCCATCAAGCGAAAAAGCCTTTACACTGTGCGGCAATCTGACGGTGTCTCAAGAAGTTCCGTGATCATTGATGCTAAATTGCGTGATGATTGGTATGATGCCAATGGCTCAGAAATATTTTTCTGAGACTGAACAATTCTCTAAATAAGCTATCGCCGACTTTTAACTGAGGCCTCATCCCTCGGAACTAATGATGACAGGGATAAATTTATTTAATTTTGCCCTGGCAGCGGCCTGTTCGGCCTGATCTTCTCGATTTCCAACTGCCAAGGTATCTTTAACATGCACAACGTGAACACGCGCTCTGAGAGTTTTTCGTCTTTATCCAAGAGGTCTAGGCGCTAGATCCTACCAACCATAGGACCGGGGACAGGAAAATATGGGAAAAATCCCAAAATTCCAATGTGGCCTGCACCAATAGGGATTCGAATCCGATGTCTTCGGCATGAGAGACGAGCGTCTTGCCTCTAGACCACCTTGTCCCTGACTTTGACCTTCCCCAAACAGCAACCATATGTGTGTGTGTGTGTGTGTGTAGGTGTGTGTGTGTGTGTGTGGGTGTGTGTGTGTGTGTGGCTAGTACCAGTAATTGTTCTTTACCTCGTTATTCATGGGAGTGCTAGTTTATTTCACTTAACTTGGTTTTTTTTTTGTTTCATACTTTTCATGTTTCCGGCGTTTATCACCAAAGGAAGTACTATTCATTTTAATTCTTCTTATGTGACTTTGCTGGCATGAGTAATTATATTCTTCAACTGACGAGAGTCACATACTCCTACCCCAGACATTGGATAGCGAGACGAATCAATTCGTCACATTCCGTCCCTTTGACTTGCGCGCGTATCATCCATGTCAATAATGCAACAATTTGCACCACACCCCTCCATAATTGGACGAAAAAGAGTATTACTCACCGTAATTATTCGCTCGCAATTCGTGGACAAAAAGTGGCAGAAGGGATGGTTCATCTCCGAATTCTGTCTTTCGGTTATTACTATCGTTGATTTCCCACCGGTTATGCCCCTTTGCCTTGGAGTTCTCCTGTAGATGAGGTTCAGATTCCTGTTAATTAACCCCAGCTGGCGTTGAGCGTAGTGTGTATGAAAGTGACTCCCTCAAAATGAGTGGTATTTGCCGGGCATAGCCGAGATATTTACTCTGCTGTTATTACGGGTGTAATGAAGCACCAGGCTGTCGTATTGAAGGGATTTGGGTGGGATCTGAATAGGGAAAAAACGCCACGATTGAAAGAAAGCTTTGGATTAGAGAAGAAACTCTAACAGGCAATGCCTTGGGAGATATAGTTGTCCGGTCCCCGTTTTTCTTCCTCCCGTATCTTTCTCTCCCTTCCCAAGTCCCTCTCTCTCCTGGGTGTCTATCTTCCCTCCAGTTCTCTGTCTCCCTTCCCAAGTCCCTCTCTCTCCTGGGTGTCTATCTTCCCTCCAGTTCTCTGTCTCCCTTCCCAAGTCCCTCTCTCTCCTGGGTGTCTATCTTCCCTCCAGTTCTCTGTCTCCCTTCCCAAGTCCCTCTCTCTCCTGGGTGTCTATCTTCCCTCCAGTTCTCTGTCTCCCTTCCCAAGTCCCTCTCTCTCCTGGGTGTCTATCTTCCCTCCAGTTCTCTGTCTCCCTTCCCAAGTCCCTCTCTCTCCTGGGTGTCTATCTTCCCTCCAGTTCTCTGTCTCCCTTCCCAAGTCCCTCTCTCTCCTGGATGTCTATCTTCCCTCCAGTTCTCTGTCTCCCTTCCCAAGTCCCTCTCTCTCCTGGGTGTCTATCTTCCCTCCAGTTCTCTGTCTCCCTTCCCAAGTCCCTCTCTCTCCTGGGTGTCTATCTTCCCTCCAGTTCTCTGTCTCCCTTCCCAAGTCCCTCTCTCTCCTGGGTGTCTATCTTCCCTCCAGTTCTCTGTCTCCCTTCCCAAGTCCCTCTCTCTCCTGGGTGTCTATCTTCCCTCCAGTTCTCTGTCTCCCTTCCCAAGTCCCTCTCTCTCCTGGGTGTCTATCTTCCCTCCAGTTCTCTGTCTCCCTTCCCAAGTCCATCTCTCTCCTGGGTGTCTATCTTCCCTCCAGTTCTCTGTCTCCCTTCCCAAGTCCCTCTCTCTCCTGGGTGTCTATCTTCCCTCCAGTTCTCTGTCTCCCTCCCATTCCTCCCTCCCTCCATGTTCTTTATTTCCCCCTGTCTCCCGCTCTTCCTCCCGACTCTTTGTCTCCCTCTATGCTCCCTCACTGCCTCCCGTCTTCCCCTTGGCACCCTCTCTTCCTTTCTCCCTGCTGTGCAAGAGAATACGCGTCAAATGGTTTTAAGACAGGATCGATTTCAGTCTGGTGCAGAAGTGACGAAGCAGGATTGGCTTGGTACCAACTAATCAAAACAGAAAATGGAAGATGACTATTACATAAATACCAACTAATCAAAACAGAAAATGAAAGATGACTATTACATAAATACCAACTAATCAAAACAGAAAATGGAAGATGACTATTACATAAATACCAACTAATCAAAACAGAAAATGGAAGATGACTATTACGTAAACACCAACCAATCAAAACAGAAAATGGAAGATGACTATTACGTAAACACCAACCAATCAAAACAGAAAATGGAAGATGACTATTACGTAAACACCAACCAATCAAAACAGAAAATGGAAGATGACTATTACATAAATACCAACTAATCAAAACAGAAAATGGAAGATGACTATTACGTAAACACCAACCAATCAAAACAGAAAATGGAAGATGACTATTACATAAATACCAACCAATCAAAACAGAAAATGGAAGATGACTATTACATAAATACCAACCAATCAAAACAGAAAATGGAAGATGACTATTTCATAAACTCCCCTGCTTGGTGATTTACCAGCACAACAATGGCTACGCTGTCCTTAATGAGCTTAATGTGACTGCTAATGAAAGAGAAAATGAGAAATCTTGGGAGCTTGAAAAGTTCTGCGGGTAAATTAGGGACGTATTTTCTTTCTCTCAATTTATATTGTTCTTGCCGTTCATGTTGACTACTCATTTGTTTTTGTTTCTTTGTTCTTTCTGCCGTTTTTGTAACACTCCGATGTTTCTGTATAAGAAACTTAATGAGACAGAAGATTAACAGTTTTGACACTGGTGGGAGACTAGGGAAACGTCTCTTGGTACATTTTAGCCATTTGTTTGCGTGTGTGTGACATGTGAGCACAGTGATGATGTTGTTGCTGTCTCTTTGTAATCGAGCACCGTTTCCCTCCTTTTTGTTCATTTGCTCTTGGGACTTGTCGATCTTTCAGTGCAAGATACAATAAGAGAGAACAATGTCTTTTGTGCTTCTCGTGCTATCATTTCTTCTTTTTCTGTCGTCATTTTCTTCCTTAGCTATTGGTCTTTTTGTCTTCCTAATTCTCCGGGGTTTTTTGTTGTTTTTTCTTCCTCTCTGTCTCCCCCCCCCCCCACCCCCTATTTTTTTGCCCATGGCCTAGCATAGATTTCTGCTGGAACATCTGAAAGCATTGCTCTGTTTAATCACACTTGTATTTATAATTGTTTTATCCGGGTGAGGAAGACAGTGGGGAAGGCCGCGAAAAGAAAAATCGCTACAGAAAACAAAGTTTGGGAGAAAGGGGGACAGGAAGAAATGAAACAAAAGCCCTGGTGAGGGCTAAGTAAATAACCCTTTTGAGGTCTACAGAAGAAGAAGACATGATCATGAACAAACGAGAATCAGCAAGTAAGTCAAGACAAACAAACAAAAAAAAACAAGAAAAAGAAAACAGCAATAACAACAAGAGAAAAAAATGGCTCGCCCTCCCCCCCCCCCCCCCATGACCCTCTATGACAGAGGTGTCCAACCTGGTGGGTGCTCACACCCCTTGGGGTACAAGACGATAATTTAGGGTGTGCGAAAACTTGGATTTGGAGATTTTAGTATCACAGTGTACATATCATCTTCTAACCTGATATTACTTTTGTAGAGGATGCAAGAATATGTCAGACGTTTTGTAGGGATGCGAGAGATAGAAAAGGTTGGGAACCGCTGCTCTATATAGAGGGATCTTCAGCCAAGAGAAGAAAGAAATGTCGACGGGAGTACAACAAGAAGGGCATTGGTAAGAGACACCCTAGGAGTGAGCAAGAGAGGGGAGGAGAGCAGGGTAAAAGAACGTAAAAAAAAAAAAAAAATCCAAATCAAACCTACGTAATCATTGAAACGACTGAAGCCATTACTGCAAACTACACAGAGCCACCTGTGTAAACAATTCGTAAAGCGTTAACCAGTGACAGATTAAAAACACGCTATTTGACAGGACCGTTTTATTCCACTCTGGGTTCTGTTATTGATTTATGCCGTAGGTTTTAACATAATTATCCAATAGATGTTGAAAATCAAATATCTTCAGGCGGGGTGGCAGGTGGGGTCCTTATTTTACGGGGATTTTCCTCGATTCTATGGGTGGTAAGTTAGATCCTTGCTATCGGACGATTTTCAAATGGTGGTTCCTCTACTCTCTGGATGGCAGGTGAGACCCCTGTATTGCGAAAGGTCTCCGTTTGAGTTTGGGGTTTTACGGCCCGCTGGGGCGATAACTGTCACTTTGAGCTGTTCATGGTCTACTTTATTTATGTTTGATATTCAGAGCTCCATCAATCCAGATTTCACAAATAGAATCAGACAGATCTGTATAAATATTATTACAATGGTAAAAGTCCCCAAAGTTGTTTTGTATAGGACTGAAAAGAGTCTTGTAAATGTATTTTAAGCGTTTCTAAATTAATTGTAGATCACGTCAAATTTCTCCGTCCGTCGGCTCTGTGGGTAATAGGTGAGACTATTGTTTTCCAAAGATTACGTCGGTCGACGTTTTGGGTGATATCTGAGGTGAGGTCCTTGTTTATCCAAAGTTTCTTAGCTGGTTATGTTGGTTCTCGACTCTGTGTGCAGTGGTTAGGTAAGGTGTTTGTTTCCGATGATTCTTAGCTGGTGATGTTTCCCCTCAACTCTATGTGTGGTAGATGAAGTCCTTGTTTTCTTACAGTTCTCAAATGGTGAGATTGTCAGTCAACTGTATGTGTTGCAGATGATGCCCTTGTTTTTCTGAAATCTCTTAATTGGTGACCCGTGTGTCGGCTCTGTGTATGGCAGATAAGGCCCTCGTTTTCTGAGATTTCTCAAATGTTGATGCTGTCCGTCATCTCTGTGGGTGGAGGATAAGATCCTTGTTTTTGTTCTGTTTTGTTTTTGGTTTTTTTCTGAGATTTCTCCATTGATGATCTATCCGTCGGCTCTGTTGGAGGCAGATGAGGCCCTTGTTGTTTCTGAGATTTCTCAAATGTTGATGCTGTCCGTCATCTCTGTGGGTGGAGGATAAGATCCTTGTTTTTGTTCTGTTTTGTTTTTGGTTTTTTTCTGAGATTTCTCCATTGATGATCTATCCGTCGGCTCTGTTGGAGGCAGATGAGGCCCTTGTTGTTTCTGAGATTTCTCAACTGTAGACCTATCCGTCCGTTCCATGTACAGAAGATGAGGCCCTAGTTGTTCTGATATTTCTCCGTTGATGTACATCCATCGGCTCTGTTGGTGAGATCCTCGTTTTTCTGCGGAGTTCTCAGTTGGTGCTAACACCATGTGGACGTGACATGGGCTAATAGCCCGTCACTCAGAAGATTTCCAGACGACCATTAGCACTGGCAAAGAAAGACGCACATCAGTCGATTTTGATCGGTCAAATAGTTGGATTGTGACATCACGACATTGAATTTTACTGAAAACTTGGGCACCAGCCAATTATAATTGCATTTTATAGACACTCAATGTTATGTCGTCTCCGTCCAACATGTCAAAAAAGCTGGTCAAAATCGACTGGTACGAGCCCAGGCTTAGACCTACCCTGTACGTCCTCGCACCTCCCACACTTTTTCGGCTGCCGGAAGCTGCTGAAGATAAACAAGTTGGTGGGGGGGGGGGGTGATTGAGAGGTTGCACTAGTACATGAAGGAAAGAAATGCTGTCTGCAGTTGTTGTTTTTTGTGTCATCGATTTGAACTTGCCACGTCTTCTCGCGCGTGTTACAAGTCACGATTCCCTTGTACAGAGATAACAAGTGCTGAGCGGACGTTGTACTGATCAACTGTGAACTAACGGAATGAACGCAGTGGTTATAGAAAACATGACGTCTGGAGGCTCATGACTAAATCAGAACGCGAGCCATTCCAATTCATGAACTTCTCATTAGCACATCATACTGTGATTTACCATAAATAGGTTCAAAGTTACAATGTTTTATGACATCTGTAATCCTGGTACTCATTCGATGTTGGTGTATTGATATTTCAATTACAAACTGAGGATAAACCCGGGGTTCCCCGATACAATAATTAGAGACTACAATTAAAATAATTAATAATAACAATTATAGTCATAAAGAAAGATTTAGGTCTCCAGGTGAAGGCTTTTTAACCACTGAGCCTTAAATTTTGCAAGATATAATATTCATAGAAAGACGTAAAGATTAAGCGGGCGTAGTTCAAATTAAAAGGTCTCGAAGGTCGCTATATTTTTAATACTTCGTTAATTCTAAGCCACAACAGACTTGAACAGAAGAAAGTGTTCAGACATTTTGAATTTGAAAATGAGGCGCATTTTCTTTGAGTAGAATCGAAAAGTATGACAGGAAATTTCCTTCTGCGCCTCAATTTACACTTTATTGATCGACACTCAACTTTAAAAATCACATATTTGTGTATTCCCCCAGACAGCTTGACGAGAGAATTTTTCTTCGTACGAGCTATAGCAAATTCAGGAGCGGGGCAGCAACACACCCCCAAACACAGAACAGCTCCAACATATCCCAGGTATATTTTGGCGACGTTCAGAGACAAATCAGGCTCAGTCCAGAGATTGCAGCACCCATGGCAGTGTTCGATAGGAAGAGAAATACCTTACCAGATGACCTGTGTTTAAGGGCGTCTTGCTGCCCGCTCTTGAATTTGCCCAAGCTCGTACGAAAAAAAAAGTCACGCCAGCGGGCCACCTAGTAATCATAAAGTAAAACACCTCCTTACTATAATAGTTTGGACAACGCTAGCGACGAAGCCTAGGCCCGCACCAGCCGAGGTTGACCGGCGGACTAATTGGATGTGCAACTAGCAACAATTAAGGCAACACCCAGAATTCACTCATTAAAAACAAAGTTTTTTCGGGCCCCTCTGTGATTGTGGGCCCTGAAGCTTAAGGTTCGTTAGTTTCATAGTAGATCCGTCACTGGTGCCGTCAAGACACTGAGCTTCAAAAATGAGAACAAATATATTGGATAGAATGAGATGAGACAGCCAGCGGTCTTAGCGTGCACTTATTTCGCACCGCCACCTAGCGGGGAATGCGCGGAAGTCATGAATAGTGCAGTATTTTACAAAGCCAAATAGTGAAAATATTGAATTTGTTCACTGTTCAGCTGTCGCTGTCGGCCTTGATTGACATCATTTATTTTGTAATCATAACTTCAATCGCTTTTGGAAAACTGCAATTTTTATTTTTTTTTGGTCGCAGTTGCAATGTAACAAATCCGCACCATTATTCATCACCATATAAAGCATTATTTTCATACTATGCGCCATGGACCCCGTCCCCGATCAGCACGCAAATTGTGAGCATGATTTTTTTTAGAGGGGTGGAAAAGGGAGTGTCTCATCTTATCGTTTCTAGTATCTTTGATGAGATTCAACTGTTCAGCTGGTGCCCATGGCCTCATTCAAACTAGCTGTCGGTGGCATTACAAGGGACAAGGTGGTCTAGGTGCTCGCCTCTCATGCCAAGGGTACCAGGTTCAATACCCAGCCGGTGCAGGCATGTTGGAAGTTTGGGATTTTTCTCATATTTTCGTGTCCCTGATCCTATTGGGGGGTAGGATCGAGTACCTAGTCTTCTCGGATAAGGACGAAAAAATTCGGAGGGCCCGTGTGCACGTTGCGCACGTTAAAGATACGTTGGCAGTTGGAAATCGTAAAGAGCAGGCCGAACAGGCCACTACCCGGGCAAAATTAAAATTAATAGATTAAAATGTATCCCTACCGCCCCTCACCCCCCACCACCACTACCAAAAATGTATTATACATTATCAAATATATATTCAAATATTATTATAATACTTTATAATACTGTTGTGAGTTGTGAACTGTTGTGAGTTGTGAACTGCGCCTAATAGGCTGCGCTACAATTTGCTCTGAGATGGAGAGAGGTAGAGAGGGAGTGAGAGAGGGAGAGAGAAAGAAAGAGAGAGAGAGAGAGAGATGCAAATCGAGAGAACAAGACTTTCTGTAAAGCGCCTAGAGCGAACTGGTTTGGAATAGGCGCTATATAAATGATCTCCATTATTATTATTATTATTATTATTATTATTATTACCGTTCTACGAGTCGGCCCATCAAAATGGGTTAGTGCACGCCTACACTAGATTGGCCAGAACCTCAACAAAATTGGTAAGACACTGTGTCCACCGAGATTGTGGATATGATAATATTGGCGCATTTTGGTAAAACAGTAAAACAATGACCTTTCATCCCGCAGAAAGTGCAGGGTCTTCTCATGTTGTTACTTCTCAATTAAATTAGAAAACTCCTACTGTGTTTGTATTACTGGAAGCCTAACTAACGCTGTGAACGTGCGTAGGGCGCTGTTTTCCCACGTTATAATCTGTACAGAGCAATCTGACTTTTCAACAAATACCATAGTTTTTGCGTGTGTTATTTTTTTTAAAGATCTCTAGATACTGATGCTGCATGCAAATTTAATTATTTTGTTTTGGATAATAACATTTGTTTGTTTTTTTTTTAATTTCGTGAATACATGAATAGAAGAGGTGGTTTTTGTTTCTGGCCCATTTAGAAACGTGGGTCACATGTCAATCGCAGGAGGGTGTGAAATTTAATGTTGTTTTCGTAAACATGTCAGAACAGTTTTGTGTCTTCCTTGTTGTTGTTGATGAGTTTGTCGGGTTTTTTTTTTGTATTTGTTTGTTCTGCTGTCGTTGCAGTTCTCCTGGGAATGAAGTTGTAGGTTTTGCTGCCGAATATATAACACTGGGAGGATCGTTGTTGTTGTTGTTTGTTTTTGTTGTTTTTCTTGTCGTTTGCGCCTATCTTTTCTTGTTGTTGTTTATATTTTTCTTCTGTTTTCCTCCCCCTCTGCCTCCAAACTCCTTCTCTCCCTCACAGCTGTTTCTCTCCCTCACAGCTCCCTCTCTCAATCACAGTTCCATCTCTCCCTCACAGCTGTCTCTCTCACTCCCGGCTCTGTCTTTCACTCCAGGCTTCCACCCTCCATCCCAGTTCCCTCTCTCACTCCCAGGTTCTCTCTCTCCCCCTCTCTCTCTCTCTCTCTCTCTCTCACTCACTCACTCTTGGCTCCCTCTCCCCCCTCACTCGGTCTTCCTCCCTCTCTCCTAGCTTCCTCTCTTACTCCCGCCCCCCCCTCTCAACTCTCTCTCTCTCTCTCTCCTGGCTCCCTCTCCCCTTCAGCCTTGTCTCTCATTCCGGACTTCCTTCCTCCCTTCCAGCTCCCATTTTCACCCCGAACACTCTGCCCATAAAGATTCTTTGGAAATTTTTACACATAGACTTCTTACCTCTTTCAGCGGACAGTTTGTATTTCTCATCATGTGATCCTGGTGCGTTGTTTATTCGATTTTAGATATTTAAAACATCAAAGCAAATGGTATCATGATTAAATTGTCTAAAGAGAACAGCATTCTGGGTGGAATGTTTGAGTGTCAACTATAAAACTTTTAGAGAGAATCATGACCCGTGAATACATCAATGCAAAATAATCTATGTAAGATTCCCACGTTTTTTCCTGTTATCTTTAATTTTTTTTTTTCTCTTTCTGGTGCACATCTGGTATAGAACATGGTGATGAAAAGAAAATGTCTATTCTAAAGCTGAATTTATCTCAGAGATCTTAAATCATGTAAGAATTTGCTGCTTTCAACTCTGTGAGCCATTTTGATCCTCTTGCGCCTCGAAACCATGTCGGAAATTACAACTTCATGCCCACAAAAGTCTTTGATTCCGTTTTCAATGGCAAATTGATCTTGAAGCTAGGAATCATTTTAAAAAGTCAATTTAAACCCAAAAAAAAAAAAAAGTGCACGAAAGAATGTCATGATTGAAGCAGTATCGGACACGAAACAATGTTATGATTGAAGTAGTATCGAACACGAAAGAATGTTATGATTGAAGTAGTATCGGATAATATTGTGATGGTGACCGATGGACTGGCTGAAACTTTTTTCATTCGGTACTTGTCTCAGTGTGGTAACAAGTCGTCCGCTTAGAATGACAAGACTCCACATTTTGGCTAAACTGAGTTATACACACTACACACTACTTCCACTGGCCTTCTCCATTGTGTGTCAAAGTATCAAGCAGATTCGGTGTGTAATTTGCAAGTATTACTAAAAAGAACACAAAATTCTTTGCTCTAAAACCTATGATCACATGAAAAGTTCAGTCCTCGATTTCTGAAAGTTGATGGAAGAGAGATAGAATCTTGTTATACTATAAGGGATCGAAATGTTCCCCCACGACGCATGGTTACTCATAACTTGCTTTTTTCTCTATGTGGGACAATGTCGTAACAAACGTTACCACGATTTGATAATCGAGGGGGAAAATAGCGACATAGGGAAAAGGGATAAAAATGTACTGTATAAATGTTTTAGTTTTATGCAGCCCAGTTAATTTTTTTTTCCACAATAATAGTTCGTCCATCAGGTATGATGATGACCTTAACAACACCAGAGGAATAAAGAACAGAAATTGTTGAGAATTTCAACACATGGACAATAAAGAGAACTAAAGGACACAGAGGACAGAATGGAAAGACTGTTCTTTCATGACTTATGGCTTCTCATGTGACTGATAAGTCCTATTTTTGCCCTGCAGACTCTTCCGCATAAATGACAAGAGTGCTCCGTTGGTTCAGTACCACTGGGCCTTTTCTTGCGCCGTTCTCTTTTTTTGATAGCCTGCTGGACTCTGTCAGCTTCCCATGCTTTGCTGCCTCTGGTAAGGGCCGCCCTCCAATTTGCACGATCAAGCGAGAGCTTTTCCCACTCACTCACATCAATGGCAAAGGCCTTCAGTGATTGCTTGAGAGTGTCTTTGTAACGTCTCTTTGGGGCCCCAACATTCCTCGTTCCATTGGAGAGCTCAGAGAAGAAGATTTGCTTAGGGAGTCTGGAGTCGGGCATTCTGACAACATGTCCTGCCCAACGTAGCTGAATTTTTTTCAGGTGGCAGAAGATGCTCAATTCCTTGGCACGATTGAGGACCTCAGTGTCTGGAATTTTATCCTGCCATTTGATCCTTAGGATCTTTCTAAGGCAGGCCAGATGAAAGTGATTTAGCTTTCTGGCATGCGATTGGTACACTGTCCAGGTTTCAGCCCCATAGAGTAGGGTGGGAAGGACCACAGCATTGTACACTTTCAGCTTAGTGTCTGTGCGAATGCCGGCAACATCCCACACTCTCTTTCGAAGCCTGCCAAATGCAGAGCTGGCTTTGCTGATTCTTGAGAGAATTTCAGTATCAACACGAGCCGCGGAAGACAGTGTACTGCCAAGATAGGTGAAGTTCTCCGACACCTTCAGAAGACTGTCATGGACTTTGATATTTGGGGTCACAGGATACTTGTCGTCTGGAGAAGGCTGATGGAGCACTTCCGTCTTCTTTGTGCTTATTGTGAGGCCAAAGTTGTCACAGGCACTAGAAAACTTATCAACACAGTTTTGCATGCTATCCTCATCGTGTGCCAGAAGTGCACAATCATCAGCAAATAGTAGGTCACAGACTTGAGTACTTTTGGTTTTGGTTTTTGCCTGAAGTCTCCTGAGGTTGAATAGACTGCCATCAGTTCGGTACTTGATGCTTACCCCTTGAGGAGGAGAGCTAAAGGCTTCTTGTAGCATTGCAGAGAACATGATGCTGAACAGAGTTGGGGCTAAGACACAACCCTGTTTTACCCCATTTGTGACAGCAAAGGGCTCTGAAACACTGCCGTTGCTTTTGACTGCAGCTTGCATGCCATCATGAAACTGGCGCACTATTGTGATGAATTCGGGTGGACACCCAAACTTCGCCAAGATTTTCCAGAGGCCTTCACGACACACTGTGTCAAATGCTTTTGTGAGGTCAACAAATGTGATATACAGCGCTTTATTTTGTTCCATGCATATTTCCTGAATCTGTCTGGCAGCAAATATCATATCCGCCGTTCCCCTCTCTTTACGAAAGCCACATTGGCTCTCGGGAAGCAAGTCATTTGACGAGAGGTGATCAAGAAGGCGATTCAGAAGAATTCTTGCCAATATTTTGCCAGCAATTGAAAGTAGAGAGATTCCCCGATGGTTGTCACAGACTTGGCTGTCCCCTTTGTTTTTGTACAGATGGATGATTGAAGCATCTTTGAAGTCCTGTGGCAGCTTCCCTGCTTTCAACATATGATTGAACAACTCGGTCAACCTTTCAATAAGCTTTTCTCCACCGAAGGCATACACCTCAGCAGGAATTGAATCCACGCCTGGTGATTTGTTAAAGGACATCTGATTTGTGGCAGTTCGGGTCTCATTTGCTGTGAATGGCTTGGCAAGAGCTGCATTAATAGGAGTCTGAGGGAGGCGGTCAATGGACTCAGTATTTATATTTGATGGCCGATTTAGCACACCTCCGAAATGTTCTGCCCAACGCTGAATTATGGCATTCAATTCAACAATGCGTGTTGAACCATCTGACGCAAGAAGTGGCGTAGTGCCAGAGCGGGATGGTCCAAACACAGCTCGGAGGCTCTCAAAGAACTTTCTAGTGTTGTTTGTGTCGGCATATTTCTGAGTTTCTCTTACTCGCTCTTCAAGCCAGTCATTTTTCATTTTCCTCAGCTTCTTCTGGAGTACACCCTTACATGCACGCAGTGCATCAGCTTTTGCTGTGGAAGAGGGGTCACTGCAGTGAGCTTGGATGAGACTATTTTTTTCTTTGATGAGCACTTTGATTTCATTATCATTATCATTGAACCAGTCCTGGTGCTTGCGGACAGGAAAACCAACTGTGCTGCTGGCGCAAGAGTGTACAGTCGTATTTAGGTCAGTCCAGCTCTGTTCAATGTTCTCAGGGTCAAAAGTCACGCAATCCAATTTTGAGGAGAGTTCTGATGAGAGCTCGCTCTGTTTCTCAACTGAGCAGAGTTTTGAAACATTTAGGCGTTTAGGTGGCGCTTTCCCTTGAGGGCGTCTATTGCGCCTCAATGTTAGTCTGAGCTTGCAAACAATGAGTCTGTGGTCAGTTCCACACTCGGCACCACACATCGCCTTTGTTACAAGGACATCCTTTCTGTCAGTCTTCCTCACAATGACATAGTCTATGAGATGCCAATGCTTTGAGCGGGGATGCATCCATGACGTTCTGTTTCTCACGGGGAGGCTAAAATTTGTGTTGGTAATGAACAGGCCAAATTCAGCGCACAAAGTAAGTAAGCGCAACCCATTGTTATTGCATGAACCAACTCCATGAGGGCCCAAAACATTTGGCCACGCTGAGATTTCGGAGCCAACCCTAGCATTGAAGTCCCCCAAGAGAATCAGCTTATCAGCTGCCGGGACAGAGCATATGACAGATTCTAGATCAGAATAGAACTTGTCTTTGGCTTCATCTGGGTTTGTCATGGTGGGCGCATATGCGCTAATGAGGGTGGCTGACTGGCTTTTCCCAACTGGGATCCTGAGTGTCATTAGCCTGTCATTTATTTCAATTGGCATGGACTGCAAGTTTCTGACAAGGTCATTTTTAATTGCAAACCCAACACCATGCTGTCTCGGTTCGACTGCACCCTTGCCTTTCCAGAAGAAGGTGTATCCACCACTGAGCTCTTTGAGTTGGCCACTATCAGGGAGTCTGGTCTCACTGAGTGCCACTATGTCCAGGTTGTACCTGCTGAGCTCAATGGCAATAAGTGCAGTGCGTCTTTCCGGGTTGTTTGAGTTGTCCTGTAGTGTGCGTATATTCCAGGCTCCTAGCCTGAGTAAGCTGAATTTCTTTTTGTTTCGACCGCAAAAAGGGATCCCCACTGGTCGCGGTATACCAGTCAGGGTGATGTGAAGTGGGCTTTCTTTAGGGCACCTTTTCTAGCCCCTTCCTCAGTTGAGGTGAGCAGTGCTATCCTTAAATAAGGCTGCTCAGCTACTGTGGGTGCTGCCTCCCCACGCCTCCACTTCAATCGACGATGAAGCGACCATAGCCCACAGCCACCAACGTGTAGGTCTGTGCTAACAGCTTCCAGTCTATCCAAACCTGCTGCCACCGCACTCGCCCATCGCCGTTGGAATTTTGAGAGGAAAGAAGACGAGACAAAGATGAAAGAAGACGAGGTGAGTGTTAAGACTGGCGCAAAGAATTTGTTTATAGTGAGAAAGAGCTGCGCAAACATCAGACTCACTCTCTCGCCTGGACACAACTTATCCAAGTGGCAAGACAGGGTCAAGACGATTGGAAATGTATCCAGGTGCAGGAGGATGCCAGAGGGACAGTCATATTGCCTGACCGGCTGCCTGTAGGCTACTCCACAGCCTCGCAGTCCCAACTGACTAGGGTGAAAGACCCAAACCAAAGAACACCAATACTGGTGGATGCTCTGTGTCACGATATCCAGGCCAGAGTGACGGTATATTGCCATCTGCCCTATCAATCAACCACTGGCCTGCTGCCGCCAGCTTCGAAGCTGCGTCCGGGAAGTTTGCTCAATTCTTCGTCTGTGATTTAGGCAAACAAGCCTATGACCACACCGCTACCGGGGGCCAATATGAAGGACTCAAGTACTGAGGGTCACATTGTGCCCTAGCATGTGGCCGTTGGGTTAGATGAAACCTCCTCCGCCCTGGCCGTTTGCACCGACAGGTGCACGCCCACTGATACCATGCTAGCGTACCAGTTCATGAAACAGGTTGTACTGGATTACATGTTACCAGTAGCAGATTTTTCTGACCTGACAGAATATTATTGAAAAAATCTCATTATTTCTCCTTCTTGTTCATGAAATATTTTGCTCATTTCGGGAGGACAAAAATGATTGGGGTTATATTAATTGCTACAGACAGATTTTTTTTCCGTCTCATGAATGAAGAGAGATAACGAATAAACCGTGAGAGGCGCGAAATCGCCGTTGTCGTTCCGACGCGCCGTTAAACCCAAACTGAAACTCAAAGACTCATGAATGGAGGGCTTTCGAACAGTCACCATTACTGCAAAAAGACGATGCACTAATGTAATGAGGCCAGTTCAAAGAAAGTAGTGACAAGGGACTCAAAAGGGCTGATTGGTCCTAATGGTGTTACTGAAAATAGAAGAAAATAATATGTCAATTAACCTGTAATTTTCTCTTTATCTATCATGTTATACAAAACAAAGGTCTTTTATGTAAAAGTACAAGACCAAACCATTTTTGTCATTAGGAATACTTCACAAGATGTACGAGGAGTAAATGAACTCTTAGCTCGGGAGAGGTTAAGGCGAAATGTTACGAATGGGGCTTTCAATGAAAGATCTGCTCGGTGCGCACCGAATCTTAACATGTAGCCGTGGAATCATTGTCTTTGCATTTTGCTCGCTTTTGCAAACTCCATTTTCATACTTATTAAATTAATGTAACCCCATTCATATGAAGGCTGTTGCTACTTGTCAGGAAGACAGACAGACAGACGGACAGGCAGACAGACAGACAAACAGATAGATAGATAGATAGATAGATAGATAGATAGATAGATAGATAGATAGATAGATAGATAGATAGATAGATAGATAGATAGATAGATAGATAGATAGATAGATATAGATAGATAGGTAGATAGATAGATAGATAGATAGATAGATAGATAGATAGATAGATATATAGATAGATAGATAGATAGATAGATAGATAGATAGATAGATAGATAGATAGATAGATAGATAGATAGATAGATAGATAGATAGATAGATAGATAGATAGATAGATAATCAGATAGATAGGAAATCAGAGACTGACCCATTAATGTACCAGGTTTTTCTGTGTGTCCATCACCCCTATTTCCGTTGTTCAGTTTCTCGTCTTGCCATGTTCATGAAAGTCTTTTCCCCAATTCGTGATTAAATTTACGCCGCCACTTACATTGTTCTCACTCAAGAATCACTCCGTAGGACGTTTAGGATTCTGGAAATTGGAAGTCGTTGGAAATTCTCGGTCTTTGTCAGGTTTATTATTAAGCATGAGGATTTGCAACTTCACATTTCTGGTGAATCAATGTCTATGTAGGGCCAGTTGTGCTGAATTCTTTGTTGCTGTCCAAATCCTATTGTGAAATTTGAACGGACATTTCTTGTCTTTACAAGTAACAGTATAACACCAACTAACTTCTGACTTCCTCTAATTTCAGCTGAATGTTGCATAATTATGTGAGGATCTGTATTGAAATGGTCCACATTGCCATTTTTTTTTTTTTTTTCAAAATTGATTTCAGGATATACTGTGAAAGTATAAACTGTCCTGAGCTAGCAGAATGCACTTTATTTCATGTAAAAAATATTGAAAAAGTGACCCCTAGTTATGGCTATTTCAAGGTGGCAAGATAGAAAAAGTCACCTCTGAAAACGAAACAAAGCGCGTTTAAGGTCTACGTAAAGTTAAAGAAACCATTAGATTGGATCAGAAAAAATGAAAAAAAACAACAACCTATATTTATAGGGGAGTTCATTCGAATCCTTTTGCCCAAGAATAAAGAAATGATTGAGGAATCAATTTATGCCGAAAACTGATATAGGACCGTGAAGTCCCTTTCCACCTATTTTTGGCTCTATCTCGAAAGTGCCGAGGGTGACATGTGGACCATTTCTCTAGAGCACCTCACATATATATATTTACAACACATGTCCGAAGAGCACAATAACATTTTTGGCCTGCGTTTCTGTTTATAGGCGTACAATGACTAGGAACATTGTCTGTTGACTTCCTTTCCGCTCTCTTTATTCTTTATTACGCGTTCTGATAATGGTTAATTTGGGCCAGATCTCTTTCTTTATTGTTAGCCTGTTCAATGAACTAGTTCGGCATTATACTCTTGTCACTGTTGTCATTAATTTTGCTTAAGTACGAGTCATAAGGAGATTTGCTGATTATGATTATGATTTTCAGAAACAGACATCAATCATGGTTTATGTTGTACTCTTGCGTTAAAGAACTGCCAGATATAAACCATCCCTTCCCCCCCTTTTCCTCTTTATGCTCCATCTATCTGTGGGAAACTTCAACATGGATTATAAAGAGATTATTTTATCAGTCTAGGTCTACGCTCGGAGGTGACCTTCCTGGCAATATTGCAGCCTAGCTGAAAGAGCAATACTATACTCATGTATCATTTTTTTTTTTTTATCAGAGATAAAGGTGATGCTCCAGTATATATGGGGTTTTTAGCAGGTTTGAAGGGTGAGGGAAAGGTGTGTGTATGTGTATGTTTGTGTTGGGGGGGGGGGGGTGCAGAAATAGATAGCAAGGCCTGTTCGTTTTAGTATCTGTGCCAAGAGCGCGAGAAAGAGAATACCCATGTTGTTGCTGTTGTTGTTGTTTAAAGATTGCAGCAAATAACTCACCTTTCTCTTATATCAAATACGGCTTCCCGGGCAGCGTGATTTTTTTTTCTGTACGAGCTTTAGCAAATTCAGGAGCGGGGCAGCAACAGACCCCCAAACACAGGTCATCTGGTAGGTATTTCTCTTCCTATCGAACACTGTGTTGCTGCCCCGCTCATGAATTTGCTAAAGCTTATACGGAAAAAAAAAAAATTACGTTCACGGGCATTGACAGCGGTCAGTGATGATATCCCGTAAATAGACCAAACATTATTCAATGAACAGACAATAACAACAGTTGTTTTACCTTTAGAATTTTGATCAAAGCTCAGATTCCTTTTGGTGAGTGATCAAGCATTACAGACGGAAGGATAATAGAAATTGAGGAGCGTTTTTTCCAAAACTGGTAAGTCAAATTTTTGCATGAGTTATGGCCCCTTTCAGATCGTCATTCAAAAATACATGTATGAGTAAGACGCGGTGTAAGTTTTCAATTACAAAGTGCGGTGTCCCGTCTTTATCTATGCGGTCTAAGTATTCGGTTAAAACGCTATGAGTACTTACATCGGGTCTTACAGTAATTTTGAAAGACTAGCTGAGGTCCCCGGCCCTGCCGGGGATAAATCGGTTTGAATATTGGTTTCAGTTCTGGGTGGTTATTATGGACCTGCTTCATCTGGCCTGTTCCTATTTGTTTATTTTATTTTTGTTTGTTTGTTTTTAAATAAGTCTTACTGCTCTGCCTTTGTGAGTTGACACCCTGCGCATCCCGTACAACTGCATGATTTGCGCACGGGTTAGTGTGTTTGATAGTGAACACATCGCAGGTAATGATAACGAAACCTTAAAATGGCGAACCATGACTCGAAATAGATCTGAATCATGGCGAAACAATAAATTTCCCATAAAAAAAACTACAGCGATTTGAGACTTGTATGCCTACCGATAGTACGTTTTTTAGGGGGCATGCTGCATCAGTGCATGCTAGATCTAGCTCTCACAGACACTACTGTGATTATGAATCGAATTCCGGGGCCGGAAGTGGAAAAGCGATTAACAAAGAAAGAGGTCATAGGTTAACGAACGTACAATTCGGATCAAACGCTCTCGCAAATTTACTGTTCCATTCTTATCGCATTATTGGAATAACTCACGAATCCCATAAGCTTTTTTATGCCTATGTACATAGGAACACTGGTCAGTATCGTACAATTGTGTGTGCCAAATTTCAGTTCAATACGTCCAGTAGTTTTTGAGTCCACAGGGAACAAAGGGGTTTTCTTACATTTTTTTTGTATAGATTAGCTGAGGTCCCCGGCCCTGCCGGGGATAAATCGGTTTGAATATTGGCTTCAGTTCTGGGTGGTTATTATGGACCTGCTTCATCTGGCCTGTTCCTATTTGTTTATTTTATTTTTGTTTGTTTGTTTTTAAATAAGTCTTACTGCTCTGCCTTTGTGAGTTGACACCCTGCGCATCCCGTACAACTGCATGATTTGCGCACGGGTTAGTGTGTTTGATAGTGAACACATCGCAGGTAATGATAACGAAACCTTAAAATGGCGAACCATGACCCGAAATAGATCTGAATCATGGCGAAACAATAAATTTCCCATAAAAAAAACTACAGCGATTTGAGACTTGTATGCCTACCGATAGTACGTTTTTTAGGGGGCATGCTGCATCAGTGCATGCTAGATCTAGCTCTCACAGACACTACTGTGATTATGAATCGAATTCCGAGGCTGGAAGTGGAAAAGCGATTAACAAAGAAAGAGGTCATAGGTTAACGAACGTACAATTCGGATCAAACGCTCTCGCAAATTTACTGTTCCATTCTTATCGCATTATTGGAATAACTCACGAATCCCATAAGCTTTTTTATGCCTATGTACATAGGAACACTGGTCAGTATCGTACAATTCTGTGTGCCAAATTTCAGTTCAATACGTCCAGTAGTTTTTGAGTCCATAGGGAACAAAGGGGTTTTCTTACATTTTTTTTGTATAGATTATGTGAAAGGGGCGACAACTCATGCAAAATTTTACTTACCCAGTTCTGGAAAAACGCAATACAGCTACAGAGGTCAGGTCACCCCCCAACTTCTAATACAGTACTGTACAGACATGAACTTTACTGCCGATCCCCAGACGGACGTATTGAATGGTGGACTTATTTCATGGACAATTACTTAACCTACCAATTGAGGCAGGCCAGTGGTTCTTAAACGGGAGGTATTTGGCCCCCCCAGGGGAGAAATTTCAGAGTGGGTTGCGGGGGTTGGGGGGAGGGGACCGAGGTGAATTGAAAGGGACTTGGTTAGACGAGGAACTTCTTCGGCCTTGTATCTTAAATTAAAATACGGGTTTTTATGTTTCTTAGAAAGGGGGATTTTTTTTTTTATTCATTTGATTGCACATTAATTATGAAATTTAGTTTCAAAACTTACTTCAGTAATTACCACTGTAGATATAAAAGTATAATGGTATAAAAAAATTAAGTGACGACAATTCAAAATGATAGGAAACTTGAAGGAATCTGGAATCGCAAAGGGGATGACTGCGGCCTGGGACTCTGAGAATCATTTTTCTCCCCTTAGAACACAGACTACTAAAATACCCAGGCTGGATCATCCCAATGTGTGACGTCACAAAACAGAGAAAGGTCATGAACCATCCGCCATTCTAGATTTACGGCAGCGACCGACGCTTCAGCATAGCTACAATTTTTAATGATACCATTTTGACGCGCCTACTGAACGCAGAAGTTTGGTTCCGAAACCAAGAAATTCATACATGTACAATCAATCTTGAAAAATAAAAAGAAATTTCTACTGCAGATAGAACTAGAATCGGAATTTCCCGAGCGGCGGTCATGTTGGTTATACAGTCGCCGTTCGGGAAATTCCGTAAAAAAAACAACACAGCCCGAAGCTTGTGTTTCCAGTCTGGTTAATTTATTAGTCTGTACCTCAGAATGACAAGGTTCTAAATTCCTTCAGTCAACTTTTGAGAAATCGACGATTCAAGTTTCATAGTTTTTAGAGCAAAGAATTTTTGTTTCTTTTCAGTAATACTTACAAATTACACACCGAATCTACTTGATACTTTGACACACAATGGAAAAGGCCCATAGAAGTAATGTCTAGTGTGTAACTCATTTCAGCTCAAGTCGTGTCATTCAATCTTCTATCTATCTATCTATCTTGTCGTTCTAATGGGACGACTAATGTAGCCTGCATTGTCTTACTGAATTGATGAATATACATTTCTCGCGGGCGTGCACTTCTGGTTATCTCTTTTGTTACGTCGTGCTGATGTCACATCAATCGATGATCCTAAAACATTTCAATGAGCCGGAAGTGTCACTTTAAAGAATGCTGCAGCCTGACCCATGTACACAGAATGGCTAAGATAATATGTACAAATGTCCTGACGGTGAACTGACATTCACGAATATGTCTCTTCGCTAAGACGCATTTTAAGAGACTATGTGGACGCCCCAAGCGAGAGATAATTAATTCTGTATGTCGGGTAATCGTGACGTTAGCAAGTCTAGTGCACTGAACAGGATTCATGGATGGGATTCATATCCGGGAAATCCTGAAGACATACTATATTATTATTCTTTCTTAACTGGAGCTGGTTGAAAAATGAATATTTATGGCTGCAAAAATTGCAGTATTGCATCTGAACATTAGGATTTTCCAGCGAATTCCGGTGACCTTTGAAAAGGCTGTATGTCTGTCTGTTTGCCTGCCTGTCTTGTTTGTGACTGTCTTACTGAATGTCTGCCTTTATGTGTTTGTGTCTGCCTGCTTGTCTGAGTGTGTGCCCCCTTCTCTCTCTTTCTAGCCGTCCATCTGTCTGTCTATCTATCTATCTATCTATCTATCTATCTATCTATCTATCTATCTATCTATCTATCTATCTATCTATCTATCTATCTATCTATCTATCTACCTGTCTATCTGTCTGTCTGTCTGTCTGTCTGTCTGTCTGTCTGTCTGTCTATCTATCTATCTATCTGTCTATCTCTCTCTATCTATTTATCTATCTATCTATCTATCTATCTATCTATCTATCTATCTATCTATCTATCTATCTATCTATCTATCTATCTATCTATCTATCTATCTATCTATCTATCTATCTATCTCTCTGTCTGTCTATTATTTCTTGCTGTCTGTATATATTCTTTCTACCCACCTATTCTTTCTGAATATTTTTGAATTGTCCGATCCATCTTTCTGTTTGTAAATTATCCAACTGTTTTTTTTTTCCGCCCCTCTGTCAGCTTGACTTTAAAGAAATAACATAACAAAACAACTGCTGGCGGCATGAGTTAGCCCCTGGGCAAAACAACAACAACAACCTATTATGACAACAACAGGAACAACAACAAGCATAACAAATATTTCAGTGTAAATGCATATTTCTTTCGTTCTTTCCAATCACCAAGGTCTATTTTAGAGCTGGCTTGTGTGATAAAAATAATAACAATATTCATTAATAATAATGATAGACATGACAATAATAATCAATATAACAAATAAATGTTATAGACAATGAAATATTATTTCGCAAGTTAATTAATTGGCGTTTTTTTTTTTTTTCTATTAGTTGTGTATTTTCTGCTTGGATCAAAGAGAAGTCCATGCCAAAAATAGTACAATGAAATAGAGGCAGCCGGCAGCAATTAACATGAAAGAAATTGCTCATAATGATGACATCGAGTAACATCACTTCTGTTGTCTCTTTATGCTTGTGTGTGGGTGTGGGTGTGCATGTGGGTGAGTGTGGGAGTTGTGGAGACGAAGAGAGAAAAATAGTTTGATCAACTGAGTTTGAGTAAGAAAGAGAGAAACCGATGAAAAGAGAGGGAGAGAACGAGAGAGAGAGGGGAGGGGGAGAAAAAATGTGTTTGAGCAAAAGAAAGAAATAGAGAGAGAGAGAGAGAGAGAGCGAGAGAGAGAGAGAGAGAGAGAGAGAGAGAGAGAGAGAGCGAGAGAGAGAGAGAGAGGATGTTTATATTATAATACCTTTATCACACTCTCCCTCTCCCAATCTCTCGTAAATACTTTAGGATGATTGCACTTATTGTGTGACATGTATGTGTGTGAAGGGGATTATACACATAATATAATTGTGTGTGTGTGTCCGTTACAGGTGTGTGAATCTGAAAGACAGGGAAAGAGAATGGGGGGTGGGGGGGGGGGGGGTAGGCGGGGGCAGGGGCTATGAGCCTGAGAGAAAAACTCTAAAAATAATACGCAGTAGTACTTATATAATAAATATTTCATTCCAGGCCAATGCAACCAATAAAAGTAGAATCACCGGGACCTGTGCCAAGAAATATTGAGAAAATTTAATATAATAATGAAAAATAATAATCAAACTCTCGGGATCATCTCTTACGCAAAATATCTAAGGGTATGCCAGAAGAGAGAGAGAGAGAGAGAGAAAGAAAGAGAGAGAGAGAGAGAGAGAGAGAGAGAGAGAGAGAGAGAGAGAGAGAACGAGATAGGGAGAGAAAGAGAAAGAGAGAGAAAGAACGAGAGAGGGAGAGAAAGAAAGAGAGAGAGAGAGAAAGAGAGAGAGTCACGGTTGTGCCAGAAACTGTTTTTGGAGATGAAGAGTTATCTGTGCTCACTAATGGCAAAACAGAACTGACAGTTCCTGCTGTAGAAGGGTACGAAAGCTTGGAGAGAAATGTCTCTGAATACCAACTTCAGCTTTCAACAGTCCTCGCTGAAATTCAGACTTAGGTGAGGCGCACACAAGCCGATTTTCATCAGCCGACTCGTTGGAACGTGACGTCACGACATGGAATTTTAGTGAGATCCAATTAATTGGCTGGTGCGCGAAGTCCCATTGGAACTAATTGCCGTGCTGTCACCATCAAACTAGTTGGCTCGATGGAAGTCGGCTGGTGCTAAAGTTTGAAGAAAGCTTATTTGAGGCTGTTGTTAAGAGGAGGTTTGGGGGGGGGGGGGGTAGTCTAATTACAAAGCCGAAGAGAGAATACTGACTCCTCTTCCAACAGTCTTCACTGAAATTCAACCTGTGATTCGACTGCCTTACCCCCGCCATCTCCTCGCCCCCCCCCCCCCCCCGAAAAAAAACGAAAAAAAAAAAACCCACTCCCCAAAGTCCGTTCATACATAATATCAATATACCACCATCCTCCGCTCCATGTGTATACTGCGGCCTGAATTATCGCCCGGATACGGTCTATGGTAGCCCATTAGTGTCAGATTAGGTCAGATACCGTACTCTACGGTCGTCCATTAGTGAAACATTAGATTTGTCCAAGGCTTGACCAGTCTTCCTTTCCACTCGTGTCCTTTTTACTTTTCTCTCTTTCTCTCTCTCTTTCTCTGTGTCTGTCTGTCTGCCTGTCTATCTCTCTCTCTCTCTCTCTCTCTCTCTCTCTCTCTCTTTCTCCCTCTCCTTTTCACATGCACACACACTCACACACACACCTATCAAAACCCTCCTTTTATCATGGCTCTCATGTCTGGTCGACATGGTCTCTCGAGGAAGGCTTGGAATCTGCCCCACACACCCCCATACTCCCAACCACACCCCTTACCCCTACCCCGCCTTTTCGACTGCGGACCTGGGGCGAAGACACTAAAAAACAGCTGGGGGGGGGGGCCAAATTTAATGTGGGTCTAAACAGCCAAATTCATGACATCAAAACATTAGTCATGACATATTTGGGGAAACGGGATAGGGGGTGGGCAGACTATTAGTTTAAAATACTCGAACTCCAAGACCAGACTTCAAAAAAAAAAAATCTACGCAGAGGTAAATATCTTCAGGCCGTGTTCAAATGCGAGATTTCTGATTACAACTTAATTCAAAGATCAGCTTATGTATTTTTGGAAAAAGCCAGCTCCAGGGTCTGGAAGGGGTCATTATATAGTGTCAGAAACGGCACGAATTTCATCTTAATCAGAGGGGTTACGGGAACAGGGGTGGGGAGGAGGCTGTGAGATAATGCTGTTTGAGCTG
The DNA here is from genome assembly GCA_963931925.1 of Onchidella celtica. Lineage (NCBI taxonomy): Eukaryota > Metazoa > Mollusca > Gastropoda > Systellommatophora > Onchidiidae > Onchidella > Onchidella celtica. The sequence goes on from OZ007583.1 coordinate 23,893,952, forward strand.
AAATGTTGACAGTCCAGGTTTTGGAGTGTAACCTTTTTTCTGCTTCAAGCTGTGTTTTCATGAGTAGGGAAACGCAATCTCGATACACATGAAAACATTCCTCCTATTTCAGGACTTGGAGGGTTTTTGACTTTTCTGTTACCGTTTCCGTCCCCAGCTTAAAGCTATGTTTTCATGTGTAAGGAAAGGGATGCGACTAACGCAAACGGAAAAAGCCCATCAAGTAGTGAAAAGAAAGAGTCTTTCCATGTGTAAGGAAATGGCAGTTCCATAACACATGAAAACATTCCTTCATTTCCACTTCTTGAAGGGTTTGATGGTTCCGTTTCCGTTGCCGTCTTAGTACACATGAAAACACAGCTTCATGCCACTTAATCCTATTTTACACTCTGGATCTGACGGACCTCAGACACTCATTCTCTTCATCATAATATCCCCCGACGGAATGTAATTTAGGGTTAAGCACCCAATCACAGGCAGACTGCCATTGACTTTACTCGACATTCCATTTCTGTTTCGATTTCACGATCCGTATTTTTAATTACGTCTTCTCCATCAACTTCTGGTTTATTTCCTACGTCCCCGCCAGAACAACACTTTACTCGGTCACAAATGAATGCAGCGATGGCCATTTTGTTTTAAGCCGTGTCGTGTTCACCGAACAAAGTACCCAATGCAAGCTCGAAGAGTATCTAATTTCGTTTGAGCTCTTTTTGTTTTTAGGGGGCCGCAGCATAATGCTGTTGGCTCCCTGTTCTTGATTCTTGACATCTTCTGCGCGTTTTCGGTGCTCTTGTGCGTTCTTGATTCTTTCATCGTCGCTCGAGTCTTGATCTTGTCTTAAAAGTATCGTGGCAGGTGCCATTTAGAGAAGAGTGCTGAAGGAGAAAAGTATCAATTTCAATGCGAAGACATGCAACGTAGTTCTTTTACAGTACACTTCGTCCACTTTTTGCCCAGTACAAAATAATGTCTCCTGGCAGTGACCATTTGTCGCTGGTTGTTGTTACCTGTACTTACGTGTCCCTAGTATTTTGCACTAAGGGCCCTTATTTTAAAGCCTTTCGTGATTCCAGAGCTATATCATATTAGTCATGGCATCGAATCCAAATGCCGTTTTAATGTAGCGTAGATCTAGATATAGGGTTGGGCTTCGTACCTGGAAAAGTTGCAAAATTCATCTTGCGCGGATCGGCTAGTATTCATAATGTATAATATTTTTAATTGACTCACTTTTGGTATGTTTTCTTAAAATGACCAAAGCCCTCATAATGCCCATTCTGAATTTCAAGGACCAGTAGAGAGGGTTTGAGAAAGCATTGAAAATGGCTAAATTTTAGGAAATTTAACGAAGAACATTCTTTCTTTGTGTGATCTTCATGCATGATCTGAACTGTGTTTGTTATATGAACCGCTAAGAGCGGCTTAAGAGAATGAATTAGTTAAACAACGACGTACCTGTTGTAGTTATACAATATAAACTTTGATAACAAAAGCCTTACAAGTCTGTCTTTTTTTATTCATTCATTTATCGCCGTATAATAATGATAATAATAATAATAATAATATCAATATCACAATAGACAATGATAAATGCATCTATTGCCCCTATCACGCATTGGATCTCAAGGTGTGTGAATTATTATTTTTTTTTCATTTCACATAAAACGCGAACATTAAAAAATAAACTCTCTCGTTAGTTTTGTGCAACTTTTGTCTTGTCATCAAATCAAAGCTGAGACCCTTGGACAGGCACATCTTGAGATTTTTCTTAAATGATTCGTATGTCTCAGACACAAGCTCAAATACACAAAGCAATACTGATTAATACCCCAAACACCTCTTTCTTTCTAAAATGACACATTGGTCTCCCCAACAGTTGACGAGGAAAGGATGAGAGGTGACGCGGAAAATAAAAAGAGAGAAAAGATTTTTTTTTAATGATATTAAGGAAAATGGTATAACAATGATAAATAAATAAATAAGTAAGAAATAAAGTGAATAAATAAATAAAATGACATAAAATAAATCAAATTATTACATGAACGTAAAATGTGCCCAGATAAGATCGCTGAATCACCGAGAACGTATCTTTATCAATGAAATAGTCCTAATGTTCTTAAAATATCCCTTAGCGCTTTCAAGCAATCTTTAGATCATCCGAAGCTGTAGGCGTTTCTAACAACAAAACACCTCGGTAATCAATGCCAGACTACAAAATTACTATAAAGTATTTCAGTAATGGACTTTGAAAGAGATTTGAAAAAGATATTGGTCGTTTCAAGATTAAATGTCTTCTGAAAATCCTCATGGGTATAGCCATTTCCTGATATCACTTTAAAGAAAAAAAAAAAAGGTCTGGGAACCTTGTGGAATTCACATCAAAGCATTTCATTAAAATTCAGAAACGACCTGATTGAAACACAAACAAACGAAAATTGTTTGTACGTCTAAAGCCATTATCTGCTCTATTTAACACATTTTCCGCAGATGCTAGACAAGTTGAACAGACAATTTGTTCTGTAAACTGCTTCACATTGAGATCTTTCACGTTTCAGCTTTGAAGTGAGGGGGGTCTTAATAAAGTAGGAAATTGATACAGACTGATTCATGACAGTTCAAAGCGGCGCCGTGGGTGTTGAAATTTGAAGTATATTCATTTGACTTGCACATCGATAAATGCAATTGTTTAATATTGAAGTTGATGATTTCATTTTTCACTTCTAACATTACGTCTATTGTAATTTTAACACGCTTCAGACTACTAAATTCCTAAATTTAGGCACAATTTCTGTGTAACTTTACTTTTTCCAAGAACCTGGGAAATACAGGCATTACAAATGTTTGATCAAAGGCTACAAGATATTACGAATCTTTAGCTATCACATTTGCTATTTTAAATGGAAATTGAAATGTGTAATAGAATTTTCTCCCACATGAATGAACCAATAATTTTTTTCCTTAGTAATTATTCTCGACATTTTTTTTTGGGTTAAATTATGTCTTGAGGTGGCTATTTGGGTCAGCGTTCAAAATTAGATTTTTCTTGCACAGTTAATTTTTAGAAATAGTGCAAGGATTAGAATAACCTATCTCACATCGACCATAATATCTTAAGTGATTGCTCGCATCCCCTTTGCCATTAGATTACTAGAACACAAAGACGTGGACGGACAATAGTAATACCTGAAATAGAAGAAAGATACGGGGAATCATTTCAGCCAACTTCAGTCAGCTTCAGTAGTGTCTATTGATGAAGTACGCTGAGATCTTTGTACCTGTATGTAGTCAGACATATGTAGACTAAAGCTGGTTTTCCATGTGTACGGAAACGGAAACGGAAACGTCAACGAAAACGTCAACGGAAACGGAAACGGAAAGGTCATAAACCCTTTAAGCAGTAAAATAGAGAGAATATTTTCATGTATATGAAAACGCCGCTTCCGTACACATGGACAATCTTTCTTTTTACTGCTTGATGGATTTTTGACGTTTCCGTTTCCGTTGCTGTTTCAGTTTCCGTAAACATGAAAACACGGCTTTAGTGTGCGCGTGCCTCCGCTCAGTGTGTATTCTTGGGGTGTGTGAAGCGCGTGTCCTTATGTAGAGGGCGAGCACGGTTCATGTGTGTGTTCGGTGCATGTAGTAATGATAATGCTGTGCACTACAATTTCCAGCCTCTATCTGGGTAAATAAAGTTTCATCTCATGACATTTTCTTGGCAAAATGACCGCAGAAACCTTTTGAGGATTTGGCCACAAAGGCTTCTATTGTGCGCGTCTTCGTTACATGGCAAACTCGAAGAAAACCTCAGATACCAAAAAAAAGCATGTATAAAACCCAACTCCATTAGGAATTACACCCAGCAGTGAAGCTAGCCGTGACAAGCCACACCGGTACATATCACGCTGGGGGCATGCCAAGCAATCACTTCCACAAAATCAATGCAATAAACCTTTTTGCCTTGATTTGTCTGCAAATAATGGACGCATGAATAGAATATGTCCATCCCATTTTCCTCTTTCTTTGCCATTATGATCTGTGGGGAATCCCTGGCTTTTAAAGACAAAATCCCCTGGAAAAACTGCGGAGTGTTTATACTTTATCCAAGCCACGCTATTTTTACGCCCGTCGGGCACGTTTCTGCACATCCGGTCTCTTGAGCCAACAATGTAAATACAGACAGTGATGGAAAGGCGTTCAAAATGGATGTGTTCCATAAAGAATGCTCCCAAAGTTTCATTTGCATTCATATTTGCCAGGTAATCTGTAGGAAAAACTGCCCAGTTTGGACACACTTAAAAGGAAACCATAATGAAATTACTTAACCCTATAGGCACCATAATGTATCACTAGTGATACACAGACATCTATCACTCAGTTGCAGTTCAAACAAAAACTCAGCTCGAGTAAAGTAAGTTATTTCAGTGTTTTCTACAATATACCCAATAAATCAACTGAATGATCATGAAAAATCCCTTAATTCTGTCCCTAACATTCTTTGGACATGTAATGAGGAAGAAGAAGCCGGGGAGGACAACGCATAAAGATGTAGGACGACCTAAAGGCCTGGCAGGGAATGCACACCACCAACGACGTCATCAGGGCTACGGAAAATCGCAAGAGATGGAGGGTCATGATCACCAACGCCTGCCGGCAGGGCACTTAATGATGATGACGATGTCCCTAAGAACATATTCTCAGGAAATTAGAATTCACCCACAAGCAAAAATGGAGGCAGAGCCTAGAGGGTTAACCGATTTTGGCTTTTTTTTTTTCCATATTTCTTTCATTCAAATTCTTGCATCATAGCTAGCTATGTATAATACAGGCTTACAGGCTGCGCTCCCCGCGGACCCCTCAACCACTGCCGGACCCGTCACTTTTTACCCTGTCTACATTATTTTGTCTCGGCAAACTAAATTAATTCCCAAAGCAAGCAACACGGTATTCCTGTATTCTAATTTAACCACCAGCACGTCAAGTTGTTCAAATCAGCCGACAAAAAGTGTCTATGCCACGGGCCATGGCTATGCTCGTGACCAAAAGGGATTGGAGGCGAGCAGTCAGCGACAAAATGCAAAAACAAAAGCAATCAAATAATCCAAACTTCGATGCAGTCTTCACGATATTCGAAACCTACTTACATGCAAAATTTGGTTGGCGTAGGTGGCCTAATAAAAAAGCCTGTTGCCTTCGATCAAATGTTGAGCATTTGTGAATTATATAATATAGGTGGCAGAACTGTGGCTTGCTAGCCACATACGGATCTTTGGCTTCCAATATCTGGCTCACTGAAATATATTGGCTGAGCTCTTTTTTCACCATAAAAGTTTTTGAAAAACTGTATACATGTATAAATATTGTCGTATGCATGTATTTCTCGATAGTTACATTCTAATAATATTTACATAAACCTTTTGTAACAAAATGTGTGTGCAACAATAAAAACATGTGTGTCAATTTTGTTCATATCTTGTGGCTCTCCAACATCTGAAGTGCATCGTATGTGGCTTTCACTTTAATTTAAGCAAATTTGGCCACCCCAGATATACATAGATACATAATTATATTTCAGGACTTTGCCAAAAAAAACATTCACACGTTTTCTTCAGTAACTCCGACTCTTACAGATTATGAAATTAGCATGCACATGTCAAATTACTTGGAGTTGCACATGACGACATCGAAATTTAGCTCAGCAAAAAGCATTGGTTTTTTTGAGAAATGTATTTTTGGTTGTATTTTTCTTTTTTTTTTCGCGAAGGAGGCGTAGGATCATAGCTTCTAATCGCCATGGGTTGTGCTACTGAAAGAACAAAACCTATTATAGAAATATGTACAGATTTAGCATCTCTTTTGATTTTGGCATTTGTGTCTATTTTAAGTAAATTTAACGTTTAATTGATAATATTCTCCTACACAAAACAACACATAGCAAGTTGTCACGGAAAAGATTACTATTTTTGTAAGACCCGAGCGTAGCTGGTTACTTTATAATGTATTAAATGTTTCTGGATTTATTTCTTCAATGTTATTTTTTTTCTTTCATTCCAATACTCTGCCCTTTTATCACTCTTGTTCACTTCCCAATTCGATTTCTCTCGTTACTGTTAGTTGATATTTTTCTGCGGTCTCCCGTTCCTGCTTTTGTTCTTTCTTTCCCTTTGTGTGTTTAATTAACCCGTTTTATCCCGATTCTATCATCCACCCCACCCCTGGCTGCCACCCCCAATATTTTATCTATCTGTCTGTCTATTTGTCTATTTGTCTATCTGTCTATCTGTCTATCTGTCTGTCTGTCTATCGGTCTGTCTGTCTATCGGTCTGTCTGTCTATCGGTCTGTCTGTCTATCGGTCTGTCTGTCTGTCGGTCTGTCGGTTTGTCTGTCTGTCGGTCAGTCTGTCTGTCGGTCTGTCGGTCTGTCGGGCTGTCGGTCTGTCGGTCTGTCGGTCTGTCGGGCTGTCTGTCTGTCTGTCTGTCTGTCTGTCTGTCTATCTATCTATCTATCTATCTATTGGTGTGTATGTCTGTCTATTTTCCTTTACGTCTGTCGGTCACTTTTTCTCTTTCGCTCTCTCTATGCCTGTCTGCCACGTTCTGTCTCTTTCGCAGTTTCAGTGTCTCTCTCTCTCTCTCCTCTCTCTCTCTCTCTCTCCTTTCCTACTTCTCTTTTTTTCACATAATTATTGCACGCATTGTAATTTGTATTCTGAGACTCTAAAATGCCGTTCAATGGCTACTATTTCAACATCTCTAAAAAGAACCCAGATCTCATGTTACCACTCGTTTGACACTCACTCACTTGACTCAAGTTCAGCACAAGTAACCAGGGCGATGACATTTGAGGGGAAAAACCGCGGGTATAGGAAAGTGCACTAAAGGTGGGAAATTTAATACATTTCTTGTTTTACGGGATCATTAAATGTAGCAGGTGATCAGTGGATACACCAGAGTGGCGATAATTGTCTCTCTCTCTCTCTCTGTCTTTGACTGTCCGTCACTCTGTTTATCTGTCTGACTGTCTGTCTGCCCGTCTGTCTGTTTATCTACCCATCTTCTATCTATCTATCAATCTGTCTTTCTACCTATCAATCTGTCTATCTATCTGTCTGTCTGTCTATCTTTCTATCTATCTATCTCTCTATCTGTCTATCTCTCTGTCTGCCTATCCCTCTATCTATCTATCTATCTATCTATCTATCTATCTATCTATCTATCTATCTATCTATCTATCTATCTATCTATCTATCTATCTATCTATCCTGTCTACGTGTCTATCTGTCTATCTGTCTATCTGTCTACCTGTCTACCTGTCTATCTACCTGTCTATCTGTCTATCTGTCTATCTGTCTGTCTGCCTGCCTGTCTGTCTTGACGGTCTGTCTGTCTACCTATCTAGCAATGTGTCTTATATGTCTGTCTGACTGTCTATCTCTCTATTCGTCCGTCCCTCTGTCAGTCCGTTTGTCTCTCCATCCGTGCCTCTACTTATCTATCTTTGTCTGTTCATGTGCCAATCAGTCTGTTAGCCATCTCTTTTCATCTTTCAGTCAAAGACAAATGACATTCTGTCATGAATCGTATACTAGTTCAGTCAATCTCTTTGAAAGCAGAAACATTTTAATCATCTACTGAAGACCACACAGGCGGTGGTTAAATTTCGTAACAAATCTCTACAGCATTTTCCCACAGAGGCCACCACACGAAGTTCAATTGTACACTCGTACAGACCTCGGGTGGCCTGTTTAGCATTCATTGTAAGGTTTTTGTTATACAGGCCACACATTATTATTTTTGCCCGATGTGGGCTGACCGGAAATGAAATTTTACCAAAAACATTTGGGAGTGAAACATGATCTTGCTTGTGGTATTACTCATGAAAAAATCCCACTCTGATTGATGATTTGTGAAACCGAGAAGAAATATTCACTATATTTGGAGATTTTCTGCGTGTTTAGTGTCAGATAGAGGGGTAACTTCGTCACCGAATGCGGCATATTCAGTAAAAATCATATTATAATGACGAAAATGTTGAATTTGAATTAAAAATAATTATGTGGCCTATATATCACGATCTGAGTTCTTGTTTGTTAACTCCACTTTATGCACAACTGAGAAATTCCAGGGTAAAACGTTTGCAGCTTTAGTTTATTATGATAAGGAGTTAGAATAAATAGGAACGGTAAAACAGCTTGATAAGACTTGGTGCCATAATGCATTAAAATTTTGTTATACTTCTATCTTGTACATTCTAAAGGATCTTCCGTTTTTGTTAGGTTGTTTTTTTTTTCTTCAAAAAATGGAAATCGAACAAATAATAACTAGGATCGAGATATAGTTAACCTGAGGCAGGAGGCGTGGTGAGTCAAGGCATTTTGAGTCTGTTTTGACTCAGTAGTGCATGAGGTCTCTCTATCCCCCGGCTGACTCAGAACAGTTTTGATGCTCTCGAACGACTGAGGCAGACATGTTTCTCGCCTGCCAATGCGGGAGGTTATATTAAACCGCACAGTTCACCTCGAACACTCAAAACTGAGACAAAACAGAGTTGTCTGAGTGTGTCATCAGCCTTAGGAGTGAAGCAGACCAGGGCTTGCGTCGGCTGCCAACTGGTGGCTCGCCGCCCATAAATTTTACTCCACGCTAGCACAATAGGCAATAGTCTGGCGCCTACACCACCCTCGGTCAGTTTCACCACTTAGTGTTCTTGTCCACAGCATCCGCTCCGCTATTGTTATGGAAAATAATGTAAGAAGAACTCTTTTTGCATCTATAGCGGTGAGGAGCGGAGAGGAACAGATGCTGTGGACAAGTATACAGAGGCAATGAGTGTTTAAAATTTTACTTTTTCATACGCCATTCTCCGTAAAAATAGCCGAGTGGAGCGGATCCTGTGGACAACACCACTTTGATTGTCTTGCCATGTGAGTACAAGCTGACGTAACCAACATAGACGTTCGAGGCGGAAAGCGCGAGAAAACTGCGTATTCAGATGTTCTCAAGGTCTTGGAAGTCATAAACTTACTCAAATCAGCGAAAATACCAGTTGGTTTTTGTCATGTTTTATGGTCGATATTTTGAAACTACACGTATTAGGGTAGCCACACAAAGGCCACCGAATTCGGTCACCGAGCCACTAGGCGCTTTAGGTGAGAATAATTGCACTATATAAACGGACCGAATCTCGGTGGGCTCTGTGTGCAGTTGTTGAAATTATATAGTGCAATTCTTCTCACCTAAAGCGCCTAGTGGCTCGGTGAGTTAAGTCGGTGGCCTTTGTGTGGCTACCCTTACACACAGTGACTGCCTTAGTGGTTGATTTCCCCAGAAATTACATTTACAGTTTTACAGACAGAACTTGCGTTTCTCTGAACGTTTGCAACATTTTGGACATAAAATGACAGCGGAGTGTTGCAGGGCGGTCTCCAAGCAATTTAAGCGCGGGCGCGCGCACACACACACCCACACGCACACCCACACCCATACACACACACACACAAAACTGACTGGTGAATAGAATTATGCGAGTTAGATACACAAACAATAAACAAACAAAAAAATTACTAGTATGTGCTCGCTGAAGACAAATCCTAATAAATCCGAAAGAGATATGACATCAGGAACATGAATCAACACCCTCCACTCCACCCTTACCCCTATCCCTGCAAAAGAAAAACAATCACCCCTATTCTATAATCTACAATTTCCACAGTGTCAATAATAACAATAGCAAATAATATTTCAATAGTAATGATAAAGGTATCTTATATGCCGCATTATCACCTGAAGGGGGGAGGGACTCTCAATGTCCCTAAGTCAATCGGACGAAGATTTATGTAGGATTTCAGTAAGATTTGTAGGATTGCAGTACGGTGGATTCCAGAGATCAAAACGACATAGGCGCGATGTCATTCCTACGTGCAAATTTGACGTCAGACCTACATGTCGGAATTCCGTAGATCCGTGGCAGGGAAGGCGCATCTAGAGGCTGGTGCACGAAGAGTGAACATCAGCTTTCACCCTTAACCTAGGCATTGTCCATCCACTGCAGGATGTAGCCCCTCCTTCTTCAATTCCTTTCTGTCTGATGTCCATGTTGTTCCCCCTTCTCTTTTTAATATCATCCTGCCATCTTCTCCCTGGTCGACCTCGTGCTCGTTTTAATGTCTGTAGTTGCCATTCAGGGCAGCATTATGTCCACCTATTGTCATGCATCCTTCCCACTTGTCGGGCCTGACCACAGACTAATAAATTAACCAGACTGGAAACACGAGCCTCGGGCTGTGTCGTTTTTTTACGGAATTTCCCGAGCGGGGGCCGCATAAGCAACATGGCCGCCGCTCGGGAAATTCCGATTCTAGTTCTATCTGCAGTAGAAATGTCTTTTTATTTGCCAAGATTGGTTGTACATGTATTAATTTCTTGGTGCGGAACCAAACTTCCGCGTTCAACAGGCGCGTCAAAACGGTGTCATTCAAAATTGTAGCTATGCTGAAGCGTCGGTCGCTACCGTAAACCTAATGTGGCGGATGGTTGATGACCTTTCGCTGTTTTGTGATGTCACACAGTGGGATCATCCAGTCTGGGTATTTTATTAGTCTGTGGGCCCGACTCCACTTTTGTTGTGGCATGAATTTTTACTATGTCCTTTAGCTTTGTTTGTTTTGCGTATTTTCGGCGTGAGGAATTTCATCTTGCAATCTGATGTTAATAAGCATTCTTCTTTCTATTGCCCTCTGGGTAATTCTTAATTAATTAAAAAAAATTGTTCGTAAGTTGTTCTGTAATCGACCATGTTTGGCAACCACAGGTAATCGTTGAAATAATATACTGGTTGAAAATACTTGAAGAATATAAATTAGATAAGACCAAATCGCTAACTCTCTCATGAAGACGAACAAACTAGAAAAATGTAATTTAACAGGAGAAAAACAAATGTATTTCTTATCTGAAATGCATTGAAAGTTATTTATAAACTTAGAAAATACGCCTACTCACTCTTAATAATCAAAAAAAGGATGTTGTTACAAGTATCTACATCCCCCACGTTTTTTACGCTAATCGTAAGAATTTTAAAGAATTTTGTGACTCCAGAGCTAGAGAGCTCCTCTCAAAATGCTCCTTGGCAACGGCCTAAATTAATTATGATTAATTATTCTTTCAGACTTTCTTTTTGTTTTTGTTCTGGTTTTGGTTGAATGGGTAGGTCGCAGGGTTAGCTAGGGGTTCAATAAGATTTAGGGCTGAGGTTAAGGACGGGGTTAGGGACAGGTACGTATACGTAGGAGGCCCTCGGGCAAATCGCTTGGGGTGCGTGCGTATTTATATAACTAAAGACTGAAAAGTAAAATACAATAAAATTCGTGCAAAGGCGTCCATGGTGGTATATTTGTTAAATGAATTATGATTTGTTATCTGCATTAAAATTTTGTCTGTATGGGTTTTGCTTCACCTGACGTCATAGAAATTGTGCTGCTACTAAATTGAAGAGAGTTTTTTCAAAAGTGGGTAAGCCAATTTGTGCACCAGTTATGGCTCCCTTCAGACAGTCATTAAAAATTACTGTAAAACGCAGTGTAATGGTTTCAGTTAAAACTAGCTATGTCCCGTCTTTATCCGAACACTTACTTTAACTTATTTACACTTAAATTGAACGCTTACACCTCTTTTTACACTAATTTGAATGACTATCTGAAAGGAGCCATAACTCATGCAGAATTTGACTTACCCAGTTTTAGGAAAACTCTCTTCAATTCTGAATTTTTAGGTCGTCCGTCAGAATTTCCAAGGCATGACGTTTCGTCGTTCCAATAGTTTCAGTTCTTTTTGGAATCAAGCCCACTATTTGAAATACAGCCTCTCTTTCGAGTGGGCTTGCTCAGTGGACCTACCAAGAAATAACTTAATCTTTGTAAGTGCGCATGCTCAGGTGATCGTGGCGCTTTTGTGTGTGTGTGGGGGGGGGGGCATGATAATTTGTGCATGACGCATGTCAAACAAATCAACATGCGTGTGCTGCTTTGATAAGACCAGCCGAAACCGGAGATGGATTGAAGCGATAGAATGGCCGTGCTAACGAATGCGGGAATAAAGATTGAAAATAGAAACGACAAGTTGATGTTTTGTTTACTGAGTTCCACTTCCCGTCAAGCATTTGTTTATCCTTGTACGCAACAGCAACCAGTTGTCGGTTTTTCCACTCATGGCGATCCGTGTGCACACGGTGACTTCACAAACAATGAATTTGCTATCTCATTGTTTGCTGGGGTGGAAGGATGGTGTCACAGTATGTGTGAACTTTGATCAGCAATGTTAGGTCAGAAATTTGCATAATCCGATTAGTGATTTTACCCGTGGCTTGCAATTACTGGAGCCGGATCCACTGAAGGCATTGTGGACACGTGTGAATTTTCTCAATCCTATTAATTTGATCTTGGTATATCTGTTACCGGCCCATGTGTCTGTCTATCTCTCTCTCTCTCTCTCTGTCCCTCTCTCTCTCTCTCTCTCTCTGTCTCTCTCCGTCACTCTCTGTCTGTCGCGATGTGGGTTAGATGGGGATAATTCGACTGACACTCTTTCGAGGTCCGCTCCCACAATCGACGAACACACAAAAAAAATACTTGGCACTCTAAAAACTAAATAAATCAATTGCTTTTTAGCAGAACTGTAGGGCAGTTTAATTACAGGAATTAATGTATCAAATATAATTATAAATATAAATATCAATTCAAAGGCAACTGAATCTACTAATGAAACTACAGCTTTCTATAAAGACTAACTTATTCACTCTAACTACTTGCAGGTCATATGAGTTATATGCCAAATAGAATCCGCGCACGTGGCGACGGATATAACAGTTTAAATTCTATTAATTCAATGAGACATGTTATGATATGGACATTTCCTCTAGACACGCCATGGAGAATGCTTGTACAACCATGCGTTGTCTGGCGGTAGCTCTGAAACTGTCTTCAAAAGTAAGTAGAACGGTTCACTTTCATCATTACAAATTAGTATGGACTCTCACCATGCGGCCCTCACTGGGAGTGAGAGCGCTGGATGTAAACGCTGTGGGTTTATATCAAACCAAGTAGCTTAGGCTCTGGAGCTTTAACTCATGCTCCTCACAATATGGGCTGCTCAACTGCGTCTCTTATGTCTCTCATCTGGCTGAGGACTATCGCCGTCCACCTCGTAAATGGATTGCCTACATGTGGCCTCTATCTAAGCTCTGCACGGGTTTAAATACTAAAGCTATGTCTCGACCTTCCGTCCAGATTCATACATTTGATTGGTGCAACCACCTCTACCTCAGCTGCCGAACCGAGTTATTTTAAGTAACAGCCCTACGCAACGACCTTGGGTCGACATCAAAGGTCGAATCACTCAAGACAATAAAATGTAATTTTATAGCAATAAATTCTTAACATGTTCAAAACCCCGAGCTTTTACTCTGGATCATGGATTTTCTGTACGTCAACAGACGTCTCAATAACATTTAATTCCTACTCACCCCTTCCCTCTACTAAACCTAGTTCAAAACACGAGATATAAAAAGTGCTCAGTCATGCACACCTACGCTGTCCGTCTATCCTTCCCCACACCTTCTGTCTATCTATTAGGAAAAAAACTGTTCAAAACAAATTGTTTACGGGACCAAGTTGTGCTGGCTCGCACAATAATTACGTTTGTAAAAATTACTCACTGCTCTCTCACAAAAATTTACTCAGTGGAAACATTTATGAATCAAATCTGTTCTTGACACTGTCTCTCTCTCTCTCTCTCTCTCTATCACTCTTATCTATATGCCTGTCAATCTATTCTTGTCTTCATATCAATAATTTATCTAAACTATCTTCCTTCTCTCTCTCTCTCTCTCTCTCTCTAATCTAATCTATCTAATTGATCTATCTAATCCATATATATATATATCTAACATATCTTATTATCTAACCTATCTTATCTATCCGTCTATCTATCAATCAATCTTCCTGTCTACCTATCTTTTTGTTTATCTATCTATTGGCCTGTCTGACTATCCATTCACCCATCCATCTGTCCATCCGTTCATCCATCTGCCTGTCCATCTGCCAGGCTGTCTTTCTGTCTGTCTGCCTGTCTGCTTTTGTGTCCGTCTGTCTCTGTGTGCCTTTGAGTCTGTCCGTTTGTCTTAGTATCTATACACCTATGTTATCTGCCTGTCGGTTGGTCTGTTTATCTAATTATCGATCGATCCAATCAAGCCAAATTCACCGTTTTTGTTTTTTTTCGTTTGTTTGTCGGCTGGAGTGGCCAGCTCAATGTTGGGAGTTGATACAGACAAAAAACAACTTGAAATGCCCTCAAGACATGACGAGTATCAAAATGAAAGCCAAACTCATCGAGCCTCTGAGTGTGTGTGCATGTGTGGTTGGGGTCGGGGAGGAAAGACAGAAGAATTTGGCCTCTCCTGATATGATGGAATTTCTCCCCCCCCCCCCCCCCCAATCCCTTCCTCTTATGTTCTTATGTTGTTTTTCAAAACGACCCTCTCAATTTGGAGAGATTGTCGTGCAATGAAGAAAACGCCTTGGCTTTGAAAGATCTATTAAGAACGTCTCGTCATTCGGGGAGAAGCGTGTGCTTGGGCTATCAAGGAACTTGCAATGGCAAGACGCCTTCATAGATACTTTCAATACTTCTCATAGCAACAATGCTGTCGGCCAAGTTATTGCTTTTCTTGATTAAAAAAAAAAAAGGTAATTGTACGATCATATCAAATCAACCAGAACAAAAGATGTTTAACAATTTCAAGCTATCTTTAGAACACATTTAAAACATTCCATCCGGGAACGAAAAAGAGATGGAATCTACGACACACCGTGACTGAACCATCTCAAGCAAGAAAAAAAATCTTTGGTTTTAGAAAAATTTGCTCATTAATCTCTGTCGATCTATCATACTGATAAAAGATAGCAATGACTTGGATTAATTTAGAACATGACACACAGGAAGAAACCCAATGTTTAATATTCATTTCCTTTGGCTATTTTCTTTTACGTCTGTCTGGGTTTTTTGTTGTTGTTTTTGTTATAACCTGTTATTTTGACGCGCCGGATGCCCTTTTATATAAGGTCGGTGTTGTGCAGGTCTCCGATAACTGTGTTTAACATCAAAATTTAATAGCCTTATCGAATGTTACTTTCAGTCACTGCTCCGCTTTGTAAGTCTATTATTAGTGTAACCAGCACTGAGTGTGCATACAGAAATTATGTTGTCTGTAATCTGCGGATGTCAAAAGTGGATGTCATGTCAGTCATGACGACCTACATAATGAGTGTTTTTGTGATGATTCAGATTTGTTTTTGTTTTTGTTGTTGTTGTTTTAGGGGAGGGGGGGGGGGGAACAGAGAGATATTCCAATCGCCTTTGAGAGAGGCTGTATTCGTTCAAAAGGCGTTTTGTCGCTGGATATAAGGAAATAGGACTGGTGTTTTACAATAGTTAATGGCGTTTTTTCTCAGGACAAGCAACGACGCTGGCGCTTTCTAGTTGAAGGGCGTACTGTCACTGCACAGTTTAATTAAAAAAAACGGAATGAGTTCCTTCGACAAAACGCCGTTTTCCTAATAGTTCACCGATTTTCACACCCGCACCAAGAAAGCTGCACAAGTTATTAAAAACTGTTTCATTTTATGTTGTACACTCAAAAATACGTCATTTGGTTCAATAGTTCTTGTAATAGATGTGTCGCAAAACTAAATCGCCATTTCCTTGGGACAGTGTTTGCGAGATTAAGGGAGTTTAGTCAAAATATGTTAGCAATACCATTTACCCATAGGAGTAAATCCTTCATATTCGTAGGCCCGTGTTAACTGGCCCCTATTCTGGTCTGCCTGCCATCAGATCCAAGCGTTTGTGTCGTCACTAATAAACGAAGCCCAGCCAAAGCATTCGATCCCGGTCAAATCAGTGTCCTAGTCATATTGATGAACTTTCTGAAGCTGTCACGTTTTCATATTTGGTGGCGTCACTATTTCCGGAGAGAAGGTATTCTAAACCAAAAAAGGTCCAAGTGATAGAGCAACTTCTTATGATCTCAACTAATTGGGTATGCAATGATCTCAACAAATTGGGTTTGGAAAATGTCACACGCCATCCTTTGATCTTGGCCGCACTTTGATCTCGTGCCATTAAAGAAGAAAAAAAAAGGGGGGGGAGGATGGGGGGGGGGGTCGAGGAGATCGAGAAAGTGATACACAAGAACAAAGTGAAGTAAAATGAAATAGAGAAAGAGTCAAAAGTGGATTTCTATGCCAAATGGAGTTTTCCCCACCCAGTTCATTTTTCATTCTCTCCCCATCTTGAACCCTCAGATCACTCAAAATTCAATGCGTGAAAAACATCTTCGCACGGACCATGGCATTTTTCCAAGCCCCAAGGAAGGAAGATGTCCGTCAACAGATGTAATTTTGAACTACAGGATATGCCGCCCACCAAAAAGTTTTAGAGTAATCTGCACGTGCTCAAGGCTTTAGTGCTGTCCTTATGCGACTATAAGAACTTGTATCTCTGTCTCAAACATTGCGGGATCGGTTTCGTTTTTTTTTAACAGGTATTGTCCATGAACACAGATGGGTTACGGGTCTCCTTCAGTGTTATTATAGGGTTGGGTTGTTGTTTTTTTGTTGATAGATTATGCTGGGCCATGTTGCCAAATTACTCTCACGGCGCATTACGGACTCGCAGTAAGTTTCTTGTTACCAACTTGTGTCCAACGTTTGGAAAAGTTATTGTGGGTATGGCGGCAAAGACTATGTTGTGGCTAATTTTCTAAACCTATTCCTATCTATCCGGCACTGCACTATGGCGACGACGTGTTTCCTCCGATAGTAACTGGGGCTGCAATGACACTAAGGCAAATTTCCCAAATGGGATATAAAAGGTCAGCATATTATAAAATTAAAAAAAAAAAAAGTCCGAAATTTAAGTATGCATACAAAACCTGATTTGAGAGAAAGCTGATGGCTGATGGAGGCCATTAGTTTTTAACCTTAAACCCTCTAGTGCTGACGTTGACACGTTTCAACTTTAAGATTCTTATAACTAATATCAAATAAAAGTGAAACTTAATATATCTACCGGGAAAAGGCTCGTACAATAAAGTATAACGGGAAAAGGCTCGTACAATAAAGTATGCCTATCTGTAATATGAATTTTGTAAATCTTATTGCTAAAAAAAAAAATTATGCCGGGTGTAATTGAATTCATTGTGTGGCAATTTTTTTTTTTTTTTTGCCTGAATGACAGTCTCAAAAATTATAAAATTAGAAGAAAAATCTGCAGAAGACACAAAACATTTGGCATTGAGCCCAGCTTTACTCTTTGTTCAATTTCTATTTTGTGAAGACTGTCCACCAAACAGATGAAAATAAACACAATTGTTAATCTACATTCAATTTCCTTTAATATGATATATGACAAGTGTGCTTTTAATCAATGCACAAAGTGACGAGACTCAGTTTCTTGTGACAACCCTATCAAAATTTTGCGCAGGTAAAAAAAATTCCGTCAGAATGCGAAAAAAATTCCGTAGCAAAAGAGTTAAGTCTCGTATTTTAACCCAGATAGCAAAAAAAAAAATAAATAGCCCTATAAATCTATTATTCTACCAAGTAATAAACCCAGATAACAAGAAAAGAAAAAAGCTTGTAAAACTATTAGTCATATTATCTAGATAGCAAAATACAGAATATTTCATTCTATCAAATAATCTGAAAACCTGAATTTGACGGGGAAAACGGTCTTTTCCATGATACCAGCAGTGCTATTGTCCGTCGTTCATCATTCGGACTGGCATATTGATGACTTTGGTGTTGTTGCATTATGCCTGCCTTATCATGGCTAATAGTGAGATCTAAATTCTCCCAAAAGAACGTATTGATATCTTTAACCGTTCTGAAAATATACGCAGAAAGTTAAAATTGACACATCCCAGTCAGCGGGCCTGGAAATGTGTTGGGTCTTTTTTTGTTTTAAGGAGGTTCTCTTCCCTTGGCATTGACACCTCACTTTTGTTTTATTTTTGTTGTGGTAGGGATTCGTTTTTTAGAATATTGCCCAGGAAGCGGCCTGTTAGGCCTGCTCCTTTCGATTTCCAACTGCCAAGGTATCTTTAACGTGCGCAACGTGCACACGGGCCATCCGAATTTTTCGTCCTTATTCGAGAAGACTAGGTGCTCGATCCTACCTACCACAGGATCAAGGACAGGAAAATATAGAGAAAATTCCCAAATTCCAATATGCCTTCACCGACCGGGATTTGAATCCGGTACCTTCAACATGAGAGGCCAACACCTTGCCTCTGTACCACTGTGTCCCCAGCGACCCCTGAAATCAGACGCGTAAGATTGACATCAAGTATGTACAGACGGATGACATCGTCCCTATATAATATAGCAGGGGTGGCCAAACCGCGGCGCGGGAGACATGCCGCTCTTTGGCCTCCAATAATTTACGCGCATCTTGGAAATATGTTGGCTGACCATTTTCATCACAACAGTTTAAAAAACTGCATACATTATTAAATATTGTTCTAAAAATGTATTTCCTAATAGTTATATTGTAGTATTTATAGAAACTTTTCGTAACAAAATGTGTATGTAATAATAAAAACGTGTGTAATCTTTGTTCATACCGTTTGGCTCTCGAATATCTGAAGTTTATCGTATGTGGCTCTCACATTAAGCAAAGTTTGGCCACCCCTGCTATATAGATCCGCTGATTACGGCATCATTCTAACGTAAGTTTGATGTAGGGAATTCACCACTATAATAACCCTACCAACCCTACGAATGCTGGCTGGGATACTTAACTGTACACAGTGGAGGATCATTATCCCAGCCCTAATCCCCGAGAGCCCCTGGACAAAGTTTTTCAGGAGTCACTTTCGGATTGTTGCCCTATTGTAGCTGGTTGCGAAGGGGCCCCAAAACAGTTCAAGCTTCAGAGTCCAAAGAAAATGTAGATTCGCCACTGCGTGTACACAAGACATTTCACTCCCAGTAAAATTTGGAGCAGCTCGACTTTGAAATGAAACGTGTTGACGCGCTGATGCAAGAGACGGGCGCGGTGTTGAAAAACAGGCCTTTAGTTTGCAAATCCATCTTAATGAAGATTAAGACACCCCAGTGATGTAACCTTGGAAATGTTTGGAGGCCGTGGAACGTTACGGATTTGTTGCCTAAACGAGAGACCCCCGTGGTGATCGTAAATTGATGCCGTAGATTCCCTACACCAGCGATTCTCAACGTGAGTGATATCGCCCTCTTAGAGCCGTATTTGATTTCCAGAGGGACGAAAACGATGAATGGGGAGGGGTGAGAAAACAAGAATCGAGGATGATTAGGGATCAAATACAGGGCAGCCACCGACTTGCTCAACAGCACACGTCGATCGGTATTCTGAACAGGAAAGGCCCGTTTTTTATATATTTGATAAAGAATGCTTTCTGTTTTATAATGGATAATCAACATGCCTATTGTCTTTAATAAGGCTTAGAAAAAACTTGTGAAATGAATCTGTTATATTTAAGTAGAGGAGGGGAGGGGGGAGGGGCCGATGGCAAAAAATTTGGAGCCAAAGGGGGCGATTACCTGAAAAAAGGTTGAGAACCACTGCCCTACATATTTTCTACTACCAGAGAGACAAACGATGTGGTAATTATGAGCTGATGACGGATACGATCAATACCCCCATTTTTCCTTGTTTTTTATCTGGAAATTTCATTGTTGACATGTTTTTCCTTCTTGTTTTGTTTGGCCGGGGCTGCATGCACAGGTAGTACATAAGTGGTAGCAATATGAAGTCCGCTATTTTCTTTTGTCTTTTTTTCCCCTAATTTGGGAATCACTTGTAGCAATGTGTCAAGAATAAAAATCAGCAAAAGTCCTGGCCAAATCCTAATCCTCCACGGCCCTAATTTAACAATATGTGCCGGTAGCAGTTTAACAGGCACCCTATGGTTTTTTTCTGTGCCTTTCCTTTTTTAAACTTTTCCCCCCCACAATTGTAGTTTTTTGGTCTACTTTTTGTATTTATAATTCAATAATTTAAGCCGTTCATTTGCATTACAGGGCTTCGTTTTTTTCCCCTTTTTTATGATGTAACATCTTTCAGCTACCAGTCCCAGCCTCGTTTTTTTCATTCAAATCATCCCCTCCTCCCCAAACCATTGTCTTTTCTCCTCTTTCCATCCAAAACCATTACATTTTTTCTTCACCTTCATTTCATCCACGTTCATTCTTTTGATTTTCTTCTTACAAAAAAGGTTTGTCCCTCAAGCTGAGGCACACTTAATTCCTGTTTCTTTTCTTCAGGCGCGCCAGGCCTCAGCTGTACCCGTAAACAGCAAAGTCTGCACTGAGCTCTGAACGATAACCAAAAAAAAAAAAAAAATGTGTTTCTAAATGTCAGGTTAATTATATACCCAGAAAATGTTGCACAAAAAGTCTTGCTAATTACCTGTGCGAAGGTTTGGGTTACGTCCTCAACTTTTCCTGTGCGTCCATCACGCAAGAGTTCTCAGTTTGATGAATGTGCTGTTACAAGGGGCGGGGGGAGGGGGGGGGAGGGAGGTACACACTTTTTTGGCATTTATTATTGAATTTCTTTGTATATGGCGACCCTAGTTTTTCTTTGTTCCAATTTTTTTTTTTTTTGAGAAATTTGACGCTTAACCTTTGCAGCTTTAGTAAGATATATCGGAACTGTCAATTAGCTTGAGTACCACAATGCATTTTAAACAAATGACAAAGTGTGCATTTGTTATACCTCTCCCAAATACTAAACGATATCTGGCTTTTCAGAAAACGAAGATATGTTAAACAAAGAGATAAGGTGGCGATACCTCACATTCCCGAAACATCTGGTTGAAGAGCTGAGCTCGGCCATACAGATCGAATAGTGGTCTTTTTATACGAACAAAATTGTGATTGTCAAACGTGCATCCACACATAGCAACATAAATGGTTTTCGTGCTAATACACGATATTCACAACTGCTTACAAATTCCCCAAATCTTCAACTACCGAGCAGAGCCCAGAAATACAGAAAATGGATGATATGTAATACCATAATTATTGTTGACCACCAGCATCAAAATCAATAGTGAACTTAGGGTGAAAGTCTCACCACAGGGTCACGGGGCATTGGCAGTAAGGTTTTTTTTTCTTTTTTCTTATATAATATTTGCACAATTTTTCTCAAACTTCGGCCGTCGAGTGGTATTCAACAGCACGAAGTTCGGATAGTTCGGCATACTATGCAAGGCGGTACCTCAACTACAGCACAGCTTACATATCACATACTGAACTTTTCCACAGGCTGTCTGCACATCGGTCACTGAGTGGTATTCAGCGGCACGAAGTCCGTACTGTTCAGTATAATTATTATATATATTGTACAAGAACGCCTGAAATCTGACACTGCCAGAAATGCACCAGCAGCTTATGACATGTTAAATGTCTTTTTCATTTTCACACTCTGCAAGCGCAACTTTTCTCAAATTTCGGTCACTGGGTAGTTTCCAGTGACGCAAAGTTTGGATGGTTCAATACAATGTGCAAGAAATGGTGCAAAATCTCAACATTTCTGCAGTATTATTATGTAAAGACATTGCTTTTCTCCCTTCTCCGCCTGAACAACTTTTCTCAAACTCCGACCATGGAGTTGGTATTCAGTGGCACAAAGGATTGTTCAATATATTGTGCAAAAAAAGCCCCAAATCCAAGTACCTTTACCAGAAATGACAAGCAGCAACTTGACATATTAATTTGCAAGCACAACTTTTCTCAAACTTCGGTCACCGACTGGTTTTCAATAACACAAAGTCTGGATGGTTCTATATACTGTGCAAGAAACTATGCTAAATCCCAATTTCGGAGTCAGACATCTGTAACATACTTTATGTGAAGGCCTTTGCTCTGCCCCCTCCCCTACTGCCTGCACAGCTTTTTTCAAACTTTGGCCACCGATTTGGTATATCTCAGTGCGGCAAAGTCCGGACTCTTCAGCACATTATGCGAGAAAGCCCCAAATCCAGGTGACCCTGCCAGAAGTGATGAGCAGCATACATAAATCATTTTTTCTCACTGAGCTAGCACAACTTTTCTCAAACTTCGGTCACTGAGTGATTTCCACTGACGCAAAGTCCGGTTGGTTCAATATATCGTGCAAGAAACTGCCAAATTCCAAAATTTCAGTGTCATATATCTGTAACATATTATGTAAACACCTTGTTTTTCCCCTGGCCCTCTCCGCCTGCACAACTTTTCTCAAACTTCGGTCACTGAATGGTTTCCAGTAACACAAAGTTCGGATGGTTCAATATATTGTACAAGAAACTGTGCAAAATTGCCAAATCTCAATGTCAGGCAACTGTAGCACTATGTAAAGACATTGGTTTTCTCCCCTCTCCGCCTGCATAACTTTTTTCAAACTTCGATCACCGAGTGGTATTCGGGGGCACAGAGAATGAATTGCGCAGTATGTTTTGATACGATGACCCATTGTTAAAACGTGTCAAGAAAAAAA
Source organism: Onchidella celtica (assembly GCA_963931925.1). Lineage (NCBI taxonomy): Eukaryota > Metazoa > Mollusca > Gastropoda > Systellommatophora > Onchidiidae > Onchidella > Onchidella celtica. The sequence continues at coordinate 23,916,531 of OZ007583.1, forward strand.
TCTGTACATATATATTGCAAAGCCTTTGTTAGAAACAATTCATAAAAAAAAGTATAACAAAATTCCAAAAGAATGAAAATGAGCCGCCTTAGCTTTCGGCCATTACGGACCATCAGACCAAAATAGAAAACTTGAAAAAAAAAAACCAACTAACTTCCACTGTCACCACATAGTTATTCTGTTTTAATTTTTTTTAAATTCATAACTGCTCTGGTTCTCAGAATAACCAGACACACAAAGGTTGCATAGACACTTTGATAACATCAACATAAATATTTATCTCAACGTGGTCCCTGCATCTCATCAACCAGGGAAAAAACTGAATCAAGATATATTATGAAATCAGACCTGTCTGAAAATGCCATTCCATTTGCTATAGCTTCTGCTGGTATCGTAAGAAATCTCAGTATTTTAATGTCATTCTGACCAGTGTGGTCGTCCGTTGTATGTTTTTTATTTCACATTTTCACTGTATGATGGACAAAGAAAGAAGTTCAGGACATAAAATCCCCAAGCAATTGAGGGGAATTATTTTGTCTCAAATAATAATGGATAAATGTCGTCTTTTTATTATTATTATAGTGTAATAGCAAGCAAATTTACAAGTTTACTGTGTCAGTTATGCTTCAAACAAAATGAACAATGATGAACACATTGGTAATTAGGGCTTAATTCCCCATGCCCCCCCCTCCCCCCACCTTTTTTGCCTTTTTATTTTTGGACACTGCAGTAGCAAAATTTGTCCAGAGCACAAAAATACCCCGGCATATAGAGCAACCTAAACGTTGTGATCTCCTGTAATTTGAATTATTATGAGAGTAAACTACGTGATACGAGCGATTTTTATTCAATTTCACACAGATGTTTCTATTCTCGGTTTCCATGATCTTCAGTCGTACCATAGTGTTTGTCGGGTATTATGTCATAATCAGAATGTCAACTATAAAACATCCATCCAGAGGACCAAATCTTCCGGGGCCGTGGGCGGGAGGGGAGAATGCTCTGCACCCTCCGTGCACGGACATTACTGAAGTTGTGTCCTTGACATGTCCTTGCTGTGAGCACACTCAGATAACGGGATATTAGTATAATGGTAAGTGGGGGTATGCTTGCAAAATATGGATAGGGATACAGTGTGCAGAAATAGTACAATATAATTATTGGAAGGACTTCCGAATGCGTTCCCTAGCCCGAGTGTAAACATTCTACAGAGGGTTTATTTTGAGGGGTTTGAAAAATAAAAGGGGGCGGGGGATTTTGTAGGGTTTTTAAAGAAAGAAAGAATGCAAAAGAAAGTGAAACGATTTTTTACTGTTAGATATGCTTTCATATTCATCTCCCTCCTCTCTCGCATGTCTGTCTCCACCGCTACTGGAAGAATGCAAGTACATATCAGTTATTAATCATCAGCTGTTATAATGAGTGATAATATTAACATAACAACAAGTATGAAAATAACGTGATACGGAAAAAATCGCAACATGCCAATTCTGGGATTCGAACCTACACACTGTCACTCCATAATCATACATCCAAACCCCTGCGCCACGCAGCTGAGTTACCTGAGCCCTGGTAAAAATTTACTTATACTCACGGTCAGCACAATTGACCTAAATAAGGGAAAGTGGCTGACCTAATTTCCATAAATTTTTAAAATTATGAATCGGGATAGTAGCGAAACAATGCAATTTCACCTCTCGGCCTAAGGTAAGTGCGCATACATAACTAATCCTAGCCCACTTCTATTGATTACATAGCTGCCCCCGCGGCTTTCCCTGATATGTCAATCTGACTACTGCCCAGACGAACATCGGCCTACGGCCTCGATGATACAAACTGACTAGACCCTCACGTCGTTACATATCAATCTGACAAATCTGAAAAATAGAGAGAGAGAGAGAGAGAGACGGACAGAGATAGAGAGAGAGAGACATCCACATAATAATAATCACGCGTAAACCGTGTCTTGTGACTGAATTTTTAAAAATGCGTTTTTACCCTATCATGTTTTATTTCGCCAAAACTTTTCCGGTGGCGCTTTTGGACAATTTTGTTGCCGTGACCTCTCCCCTGCCAGTTTCAAAATGGCAGCTGTTTTTGGATTTTCTGTCAGTTCAGACTCATTTTTGGATTGTACTATTCTTCCCTGAACATCTGTGCTAAAAAATTTATTGTCAATATGAAGTGACAATTGGTCATAAAGTCCGAAAAAATGCATAACGGTGAGTAAAGTTCACTAACGTTATAATAGCTAGGGAACGCATTCGGAAGTCCTCCCTAATTATTTCATAATTTCAATCTTTTCCTGAAATGCAACACATGGCTAACGTCAGTAGCAGGTAAACACTTTTGTGTGTGTGTGGGGGGGGGGGGATGTAGCGTTCTCTTGCGGGCTCCCAGACCACCTTAGCTCGGGAAAAGTTCACAAACAGGAACTTAAAACAAGGCAAGTAACTGCAATCAACTTACATTGTAGCACAGCAGGAGACCCCTAAGGAAGCCCCCGTTTCTCTGTCACATTGTCAGAACGTTTGATGTGAAGATTAAAGTGATCAGGCCCGAGAAAGCTGTTCATTCTCACGTTAGCTTGCCGCTGTGAAATTCCTCTCGAGACAGATTGATGGCGAGTGCTGCTGTTTGCAGAGTCAAGTCAAACTAAATAGTCCAACTTCAGGAGTTCCTCGTGCAATCCACAACTTTCTCCCGCAAAGCTGCTCACATTTCACATGCACAAATTGTAGCTTTCAAGACTGGTCCGGATGATTTTTATTGCTTTTTTAAAATTGTTTAATTTCACGTGGTCAGGTCACTTTTGAGTGGTCGAGAGCTTATACATACAACTTCTTTTACTTGTTATTCTTTTAGAATTTTTGTGTATCTGTCCGTTTGTTTATTTCCAAAAGGAGGCTTGGCAAACTGCACTTTCTTAAAAGAAAAGTTTGTCACAGTGTTAACCTGGGGCTGCAACCCCACATTTGGGGGGTGGGGGGGGGGGGAGGAGGATTGCTTGTTTGTTTGGTTGGTTGTTTGAATGTTTGTTTTTTGTTTTTAATAATTTATGCCTTGAATTAGGGAAACTTTTATTTAAATTTTCTATTTGTCACTGAAGGCTGGCTTTTTTTTTTATTCTTCAACTGTGAAAACAGAATGTTAACTTGCAAAGAAAAAAAAACAACAACATTAAATAAGTTTAGTACTAATACTATTTTTTTTCTTTGACTGATTTTGATTTCATTAACTGTTTGAATGTTTTCTGGTTTGTCGAATGTCTGTCTGTCTCTCTGTCCGTCCCTCCGTCGGTTTGTCTGTCTGTCGGTCTGTCTGTCTCACTTGCTGTCTTTTTGTTTTTTCTCTCTCCCTCTCTCGATTTCTTTCACTTGTTTATTATAGTTATTCACGTCATGTCTTCTTGGAAATTCCTTAAAACAAAAAGATATAAATTTGCGCAACAACATTAATACAGATAATATTAACAAGAATACATGTCATTTATTGTAATACTTTTTTTCTTCATTTAATTTTCCCTTAAACATTTACAGTCGTTTCTCAGTAGAGACAAATCCCCTAGACAGCTCTACTTAATAGCTTGTCAGACGCAGTCGCCAGATTCAGTTATATTCAGTGGCAAAGTGTGCACTTTTGTGTGCACATGGTGCGAGTGGGTGAGTGTGTATGTGTGTGAGAGAGAGAGAGAGAGAGAGAGAAGGGGAGGGATAGAGAAAGAAAGAGAGAGTGTGTGTGTGGGTGTGTGTGCGTGTGTATGTAATCAGGTTCTGAATATTTTACAGTAGTCATTTTGCGGGCAGACAATAACATCATTTCTACAAAACGCAACCCTGGATCTGTCACAATCCCAGAAATTTACAGTGCACGGAAGACCCAATTTGACTACCTGGCCAAATTAGTCACCCCATTTTCCTTTTTCTGAAGGACTCAATTCTTTTTTGTTTTTTTCTTTTGCTGGAGTTCTTTTTAAAAATATTTTTAATACCCTAGTAAAGGACCATTTTTATCTCTGAAAAGGTTCGGTCTCTGTGTCACAAAGACCCGCAGACTGCCTTAATACTATAATCCAGAGCCGTCGCAACGCATGGACACACTGGCCCCCAAGGATTTAGGGGGCCCCACCCATGCAAATTTGCATTGGTTTTTGAAACGGTGCAGGCCGAAGCCTGTTGCTTAGCTCAGAGGCCCAAATGATGTTAAGATGACCGGCCCAGATATAATCGCTTATATAATCAAAAGACTTTCATCCTATGATCTGAAGTCCTGGCATGCAAGCCGAGACCAAATCTTACCTCTAGGCCTGTTCGTAGTTCTGGTGGTAAAATTCATGCAAGTAGTAAGTAAAATAATAAGCCCTTGTGGGTGGTACTGAACTGGTTCGCGTATTACAACATTACTCGATCCTGGTCAAGCCTTCAACCATCATCTGATTTATTTCTGAGCATTGAATTTAGATCAATAGTCCGCAGTTGCGGTCAGTTGGAGAATCAGACGGTCAGTATATGGTAAGATAATTACGTGTCCCTAATGACGGGGGCGGGAGTGGGCGTGGGATGACCCAAATTTCGAAAGGAGAGATCATTACCAACAGTGACAAGGAATTAAGCCACAAGTCAAATTTTGATGAACAGTTTCTTCTACAAGCCAGGAAGAAAGTCGCAAGTCAGGTTTTGATGAAAATTTTGTTTTGAATAAATGTGTTTCCCCTATAGGATCAAAATCTTATGGGAGTTTCCAAAAATAAAATATGTGTGTGTGTTTGTGTATCCGGGTTGTGTGTGGGGGGACCGGGGGGGGGGGGGAGAGATACAGACCAAAGACAAATTATTGGCAGAATTTTCACAAATCCTTGGTAGGATTATCACGGTAGTGCAAAGATCCATAATTATATTGAGCTGTTTACTTCCTCTCCTGAAATACTGTTGCTAAGTTGCATTTAACGTCACAGAATTTAGTTCTCCAAATTTTAACATTTTCAGATATATACTGGAAAATGGATAATTTTGTTGCCTGATCTTTGGATGATAATACCAATAAGATCAATTTTATTGAAAGCCGAAATATCGTCTCCCGGTAACAGATAAACTAAATTAAAATTTAGTTAATAGCACCATTTCAACTGATGAAATATTATAAAAACTACAGAAAATCAGTGGTATCCCAACAAAGTCTTGAAGCAAAGTCAAAGTCAAAATATGGCGAAAAGAGAAAAGTTGTATGCAGCAAACCTTCGCTTAAGAAATAATACAGCAAACGATACAACAAAACGCAAATGAAAAAGAAAGACAAAATCGAACTTTTGATCAAATCAATCTGGATTTTCCTAAGGGTTGCTGGGACGGGGGGGGGGGGGGCGGGGGGGGGGATCAGAATAACATTTTAGCACTTTAAAGTCTGCTCTCCCAGTGGTGACCTGAAACGATGCCTTAGCAAATCTTTGGCAGGAATGATAGAATACAGTATATTAAATGCCATGCCATCCTACGCCCCTAGCTCAATTTGAAAACTGAGATAGATAAAGCTGCACCGTTACTGGTTAATTATGAGTGATGACTTCCTATTTGTGCAGTTAAGCCAGCTGAGGGCACCCTCCGCGGCTGTGGGCTCCAAGTACAGGAACAACAATAATACTAACAATAAAAAAAATACTGTAGGAATTATGTCGCAATATTGATTAATATCTGCTTTTGTCGTGTATTTGGTTGTTGTCGCGGGTGTCGTCGTTTTTTGGTTATGGTAATGAGTAGTGTATTTAACAAATGACACCAGCTACAAAGGAGGGAACAGAAACCTACGTAAACATGTTTAGACTCCCAGTCAGAGGGGGTGGCGTAAGCTTGCCACATGGCAAAATCTCACTCGACAGATAATTTTTGTTGTTGTTCATTTTTTTATTTTTTTTGTACGGGGTTTTTAAGTCTCTTGGAAATTAATAACGGGGCAGTAACTTCAGTATAACATTATGCAAGGGGTGGCTGAATTCACTCCCATGTCTGTGTTGGTGTTTATTCAAGGATAAAAAGATAAAAAAGTCTTGGCTACTTTGGTATTTCCGGCGTAGTGAAGGTAAATAATGTGAAATACTTGGTATATTCTTGTGTATGAAATAAATAGTCTAAAAAATTAATAATTGAATTAATAAATACATAAATAAATACACCCCCTCATCCCCCGCCAGAAAACGCAAAAAGGTGTAAATTGCGACTGAAATTAATCAGACCATAATTTTGTTGTGATAAAAATAACCGGACTTAAGAAATCTGCTTTCCCGATGTTCCATTTTGAGACAGCTACTATCTTGCGCTTATGTGTGTATTTTTGGTATCTCCACCACGCATTCTGAGGTAGCTAGCTCTAAAAATAACTCTGGTAATTAACTCATTACCTCTGTTGTTCATTGCGACACTACGGAAATTGTTCAATACCGCACAGGGGCGTGTGTAATTAGGTCAGAGGCTCTGACACACTCTTCGGACATATTATTTCACCCCACATTCATGTTTCTCGTCTTTATTTCTATCCTCTCCAGATTGCCCTCCTCCTCCTGTGGTGGGTAATTTGATAATCACTTACTTCACTCTTTTTCTTTCTATGTTACATAACTCCCACCACAAGGTTGTTTTTTTTTTTTTGAGAGATAGAAAGACAGTCAGACAGATAATCGGGTGCTGGAGGTGGGCAAGTAGGCGGGCAGACGGATAGGTAGATGGTAAGACAGATAGATAGACAGATAGATAGATAGATAAATAGATAAATGGACAGACAGATAGGTAGATGGTAAGATAGATAGATAGATAGATAGATAGATAGATAGATAGATAGATAGATAGATAGATAGATAGATAGATAGATAGATAAATAGATAGATAGATAGATAGATAGATAGATAGATAGATAGATAGATAGATAGATAGATAGATAGATAGATAAATAGATAGATAGATAGATAGATAGATAGATAGATAGATAGATAGATAGATAGATAGATAGATAGGTAGATAGATAGATAGATAGGTAGATAGATAGATAGATAGATAGATAGATAGATAGATAGATAGATAGATAGATAGATAGATAGATAGATAGATAGATAGATAGATAGATAGGTAGATAGATAGCCCTATCCAATAAAACCCTTTTTTTCTTTTAACCCTTGATGGATAATAATAGATAATATAGATAATAATAGATAGATAGATAGACAGATAGATAGATAGATAGATAGATAGATAGATAGATAGATAGATAGATAGATAGATAGATAGATAGATAGATAGATAGATAGATAGATAGATAAATAGATAGATAGATAGATAGATAGATAGATAGATAGATAGATAGATAGATAGATAGATAGATAGATAGATAGATAGATAGATAGATAGATAGATAGATAAATAGATAGATAGATAGATAGATATAGATAGATAGATAGATAGATAGATAGATAGATAGATAGATAGATAGATAGATAGATAGATAGATAGATAGATCAGATAGATAGATAGATAGATAGATAGATAGATAGATAGATAGATAGATAGATAGATAGCCCTATCCAATAAAACCCTTTCTTTCTTTTAACCCTTGATTTTTTACTTAGAATCTTTTATCACTGTAATTCATTATAGGCAAATCCAAATATAATGAGAGTTTACGAATTACATTTGTACCAGGCGGGGATGGGTGATTCTTAATGGTCCTGACACAGCATCCGCTCCGCTCCTCTATTTCTACGGAAAATAATGTATGAGAAAGTAAATGACTCTTTGCCTCTGTATATTTGTCCACAGTATCCGTTCCGCTCCGCTCCGCTCCTCACCTCTGTTGAAGAAAAGAGAGTTTTGCACACGTCACCCTCCGTAAAAAAAAAGCGGAACGGAAGCTGTAGACAAGACCATTACATTTTCTTTTCTAACTTTTGAGGTTTTACTTGCTTTTTTTGGCGCGGTAATTTATTCGGTCCGGCGTGCACAGGCTGATTTTGATTGGCGAAATATGAAAATATGTGACGACACGACATTAAGTTTCAATGAGACACAGACCAGCCGACTAGTTGAATTGCACGGAAAGTCAATGTCATGACGTCACCATCCAACTATTTGGCCGATCAAAATTGACTAGTGCGCGCTTGGGCTTAGTTTTAGTTCCGTACCTTCAAAACGTATTGAAGTACAGAATTATTTCTTGTTACCGGTTTCTAACAGGATTTTTAACTTCTACCCACTTAGCATCTTTTGTCAAGGTAGGCTATTTCATTACAGTCATATCCAAAATGAATGGAATCAGCTCTTGCTTTTTTAAAAAATTTATTTCCGAATACAATAGCTGTCAAGAATTTAGTTTGACGCATTTGTTGAGTCATTGATTTGTCATTTACATCCTGTGTTCGAGCCAGTATTATCTTTTTAGCCCATCTCTTATTTTGTGGTCGAATATTCTACTTATCTGTTCTCATTCACCTTGACTGCCAGAGAAGGATTATTGCGTTCAACCAAGCGTTTTTGTAGATCGTTGAAAGAAAATCCGAATGAGTTTTTTTTTTCTAATATCTCTAAACCGACTCCACCTACGTGGTTGTACTTTTGCAGGGATTTTCAACCAATTAATGCTGGCCGAATATTTTTATACGTTTTCTATTAAGGGATTACAGTTTATTTTTAAAATTTAAAAAAATAAATAAATATCGATAATTGGCTAGATTGCAACTAAATGAAAATCTTTCTCTCTCTCTCTCTCTCCTCTCCTCTCTCTCTCTCTCTCTCCCTCTCT